>JASVEL010006950.1:0-79737 GCA_032618575.1 Nicotiana noctiflora
TTTTGTACCAACTGTTTACATTAATTCAACGGGACTGGTATTTATATCATTTCAACCAATATATGAAACACGTCTTCATAAATATGATTCCCGCTAAATTATACTCCATTCGTTTTAATTTATGTGAACCTATTTTTTTTTAGTTTGAGCAAAAAAGAATGATCTCTTTCCTTATTTGGAAACAATTTACCTTTATGCAATGATTTATAGCCACACAAAATAAAAGTGCCTCATTTTACACCATAAAATAAAAAATTTCTCTCTTTTCTTAAACTTTGTGCTCAGTCAAATGAGTTCACATAAAATTGAAACGAAGGGAGTATCAATTAACACTTACCTCATTATTAGTATTATTTTCCTTCAAAAACCATAAAAGCTTGGCCCCGTTTGCTAAGCTGGCCGATTTCCTTACCATATTTTGCTATAATACTTATTTTTTTTCTCTTCTTCTACTAAGTTGTGCCCTTAATCAGGGCTTTATGAATTTGATCCTACTCTATACTATTGAATCCCGACCCCTATCTTTCCACTTAATTTAATTAGTTGCTTACCTTAGTTAATTTTCCTTGCCTTGTCTGCATTGCTACTGATTGTCTCCTTAGTTTGAAAACTTTCTAAACCTAACCTTAATTACTTGTTCTATACTGGTATTATTTCGAGATCTTTCCTTATTTGTTATACTCTAGCCGTGTATGATTTCTTTCAATACTTGTCACCTGCTCTTTATTATTCGCACTGACTCCCTTAATCAAAGGGAGATTCGAACCAATTTTTTTATACTGAGTTGTATAATTACTGAAAAATTAATTCTTGCCTTATTCGAACTAGTTTTTAAACTACTATATAAATGACTCTCTTATACAGTCTTAACATACGAACAATAAGTTCAAAAATACACCTCACTTCTCTCTTTGCTGCTTGTGCTAACTACTTGTCTAGCCGGATGAAAGCGAAGGCCAGACTGTAGAGCTCTACTTGCTTCACTTTCTGCATTTTGCTTCTTTAATTGGTATGTTCCTAGTTCAATTCTGAAACTCAGCTCTATGTGCTCCTTATATGTTAATCCATGTCTCCTTCTGCATTAGCTTAATGGCTCATGTGTTTAATTACAATTCTTGTTTACCATTTAATTCAGCATGCTTAAGTATTGCCCTCTCTTGTTCAAATGCAATTAGCATGTCTAATTGAGTTCTTGTTTATTTCCCTCACTAGTATACGATGTTAGTATCATAGACTCTTACTGTACTCGATTAACACTAAGTGGCATGACTAATTATGTGTAATAAACCTCTGTCCACAACATGACTACCCCCATATCATGTCTCTATGTCTTATTACTATTCTAATTTCAAGCATGATTCCCTTGCTAACACGTTGAAGTAATTGTTTGTGTTCTGAAGGCCAACCAATCCCTACTTGTTCTTTGTACTTGCTGGTCTATATGCATCTCTTCTTAGCCATGTTTATGTGTTTTTGATTTGGGCCCTCTATGTCACCAACCCCTTACTTCCCTGCTTGTGAATGTTGAAAATATTCTTTGGATTTGTTTTGTGTGTGCTGGTTTGTTCCAAATTATAGTTGCTCATATTCCCTTCCCCTTTCAAATAACTGTTTTTCCTAAACAACACTTCTGTTGTTTTGCAAACTTTTTTCAGCATGTTGTTTCAAAAAAAATTTCCCAATTCAACCTTTTTTCAAAACTATGTCAAGAACTCTCACATGTACTCTTAGACCAATAGGTTCTGCCTCTTTTGTGTAAGCCTTGCCTTGGGACCCTTGATCTCCCTCTGAACTTGGACATATGAAAGCCATCCTTTCCAGACTGCACTCACTCTATCTTGGCTATGAAATCAAGGTGTAAGCACTGCTCGAGATCCCTTGAGGTCCTTAGGGAACTCTGACACACCCGGATATGAGAATGGCTATGGAACAATCTTGGCACTTGAAGTAATTTATTACATAACTCAAGGAGGAAGTCCTAATCAGGCTTCCTATAGTGTAACTTCTTATTTTTCATTGCTACTTAAGTAACTCATTTCAATGTTGGTTTGTAATAACTTGTTGTAAACAAGTATTGAGGTAGGAAAGTGAAAAGGGATGGGGTAAATACACATGCTATAGTTGTTAAGGGGTAGAAAATATGTTATTAGGTTTATATTACTAATTACGCATTAGAAAGTATGCTTAGGTTTCATACATGTATTAGAAATCATTCTCTTAGATTCCATGTTTATTGTTTCAGCATGTGCACCCTTACAAAATCATGTGTCAAAATCTGCTAATAATTAGCACTTTATTGTTATGTTATGCGCTGTCACGTGCATCTAGAAATCCTGCTCTTAGGAAATTCTGCAATCATGGTGTGCATTTAGAAATCACGCTCTTAGAAAATTCTATAATCATGCTGTGCATTTAGAAATCCTGCTCTTAAGGAAATTCTACAATCGTGCTGTGTGTTTAAAAATCTTGCATATAAATTATTAGATACCATGTTTTAGGATCTTGTTCGTACTTGCATTCACACTTAGTGTAAACTACTGATTATAAAAAAGGTAAGAACAACTTCACATTTGATTATCCTGTTTAAAATAATTGGTAATAATTTTTGCATTCATATCAATTGGAACAACATGCTCTTTAGGTAAAAACAATCTCCAAACTGTTTTAATAACTCGGAGTAACTGCTGCACATTACTTTACACCTAGGCAAGCCTTATTTGTGTGTACTGCTTAATGATTAATGGGCCTTAAATCAATAGGCAAACTTAATTCAGACTTTTTTTCTGAGTCATGTGGTAAATCTTTCACTGTTATCACTTAAAACAATGTTAGACTTTGAATGTGGACCTTAATTGTGTATGAGTCATGATGTCTATATACATTACCCATTGAGGTATATTTGAGCCTTTCGTTTGTCTTCGATGCTTCCCTTAATTGAAGTCCTACTTATTATTGTATGTCGCATTAGTATTTTACTTTAAACCTGAGGGTCTGCCTAGAACCTCCTTCTTGTAGGATAGGAGTCCTAAATTCCTCCGAGACTGATAGGAAAGGACGGGTAACAACATGCAATAAGAATCGAGACCAACCTCGTTTTACTTACCTTCATGGGGCAAAAAAAGGTAGATATGGATATGATGACCGGTGTGCTAATGCCACGCGTAGCCCCTTTTTTAAGGAGTTATTATTGGGTATTGTACTGATGTGATCCTATAGGCCAACCAACCTAGGACACCCCTTTACATTCACAAATATGCTTAGATTGTACTCCTTTTTCAAAATATATCTTTTCATTAATTGTTTTTCAGACATCTGTTTACTTAAACTTAAATCCCCTACTATTTGATCTATACTTGTTTACTTGCTAATTATACAAATCCACAAAAAATGTTTGGTCGGGAACTACACTAGTGGATCCTTAGGAGTGCCTAACACCTTCCCCTTTGGAAAATTTCAAGCCCTTGACCTATCTCTGGTTACCAAACATAGTTATAAATAAACCCTATAGGTGCCTTAACATACCTTAAATCGTTAGGGGGCGGCTCTTCGAAAATGACAACCCCTTTCCCAAAAGGAACGAGTTGCCAACCAAAATATTATAAACCCGAATTCGTGAGAAAAGGGGGGCATGACAGCATAGCGACTCCGTTGAGGACTTTTGGGCTTTTACCATTTTAGACTGTTTTTGTGAATTTGTACCCCCTATGTGAAATTATTTGTTTAATTTCGTTAAGTGTTTAATTTCTTCTTCAAAAGCAAACTGACGTATTTTTCTTGTTTCCTTCCTTTGTAACCGTTTAAAATGATAAAACTGCTACATTTATCGCTTTCTTAACGTGCAAAAACATGACAACATATTTTTAATTATTGCATAATCATGCTCAACATCATACTCCACTCATGCCAAACAAAAATACTATAGCAACACTTTATGAGTGGTTACGCCCTTTTATATCATTACCCCCTAAATTCGGAAAGGTATATTTGCGGTAAAACCAGTCGATCAGTGGTGCAGTCGATGGTTCTGTGCCTTCCTCGTTGAGTTGTCCGCTCAAGGATACCGATCTAAAATCCCATAGAAACCTTACTATGTTCGAACTATGCATGCATCATGGTCAAACCTAGCGAGGTCAGTTATTGTCCACATAATGATCCTTTAAGATAGCCTTGTCCAAAGTCCACTGGGTTTCCCTAAACCCAAACGGACATCATCACATTCTGTGCATTTATTTGGAGAACTAAATGCTTCATGCTAATTGTTGATGTTAAATAGTCGAGTCTGGTGGGAGTAGGGACTAACCCTTCTATTATACAGAAAATGAGGCAAGAAGTCCCCAGATTTGGCATGGTCACCAATATCCACCCAAGATTGCTAAGTTGGTGGGAAGATTTACATTCTAGTGACAAAACTCTCATCAGAAAATATCTGGGTAATCTACCATTGCTCTTGGAGGTCCAGTCTAACAACAAGATAATAGAAGATGCTACCTTCTTTTGGGATTATGAAAGGGCTGTGTTCCGCTTTGGGGACATCAAAATGACACCTTTGCTAGAGGAGATAGGAGGACTGGCCAGTCTAGTGTGGGGAATTTGGGTTTTCTAATGCCTAAGAATCGTACGGCCAAAGGTTTCCTTAAAATGATGGGTTTGAAGAAGAATGCAGAATTGGTATGCCTGAAGGTATTCACTCATGAGGCATCTCCAAAAAGGTGAATACCGACGAGAAATTCAACGAAGAGACTAGGATGATCACATCGCTTTCCACCACCACAAGTGATTGAATTATATCCCCGACATGTTTGATCATGTTTCCAATGAAGAAAGGGAGAATCCATTCTACCCTATGTAGGCGACAAAAGCTACGGAGCTGTAGAATTAAGATCTAAGGATATTTCTTTGACGGGTGATCGGGTCTTAGAATCCTTAGAAAAGTGTAAGCACCCGTATACAATTTCTATTTTGCTTTCTATATATAGATATGGCTTTCTCCTGATGGAATATACCAAGCTAAATCTTCTTTTTAGAACCACAACTCAGTTGATCATCTGAAATGAATGAATTACATGCCCAATGTGTTCACCCCACCGGAGTATGCTAGAGAATGGGTCAAACTCTTCAAAATTTTGACTGAGGACCAGGTACAATGGATGTTCGAGTGGTTTCCGACCGAGGAGTTCATCGCCCGATCCAGAGATGCACCTTTCTTAATGTTGATCAGCTTGAGGGGAACATACCCTCATGTCCCTCTTCGAGTTATGAGGTAAGCAGGTAGGAAACAAGTCATACACAGGGTCGACAAGATGGGCCATCTTCAAACTGACTTCCAAAATGATGATAGTCCCTAAAAGTGCCAAGACCAGCATATGTGGCACTGCAAGATCGTAATGGAGAAAGACACCATTGAGCAAGATAGATATCATGTCGCTTGTACCCCTTTCTATTCAAGTTGGATGGAAGACAATTGGGATGGTCTAGGTCATCCAGGGTTTATTTGAGGTCACATAATTATAGATGAAAAGGCTGAGGCGCAAGTCAACTACAAGCAGCTACGCAAAAAGATCCGTGAATGCGAGAGCAAACACCGTGAGATACAAGTATCCAACCAGAAGCTAATTGATAAATGGAAATACATGGCTATCAGTGCCAACAAAAGGCTAGGATACTTGGAGCGAGGCATAGTAGAACTGGAGGGAAAATTTCTCAAAAGGGTTGAAGACCGTCAAAAGGCTAAAGGGACCGAAGGTGGACATCTAGCTAAAGCATACATGTTGTTGGGACTTCGCGAATTGGAGAAGTTGTTCAAGGGAGCCAAGGATGCCGAATATGGGGAAGTTCCCTTTGGGGCCAAATAGATAGGAATTTACTTTTTCGCCTTATGAATGTAATAAGTCCAATGGCCATTAGTGAATTTATTTCTTGCTTAGTTAGTGTCATTTTTGGGATTCGCCTATTTTTATTAATAAAATGAGGCATTTAGCATTAAAAGTTCTCCAAATCTATTTGTCTCTAGGCCTACCTCGAGCACAAAGAAGTTCCCAAATTAGGAATCGCCTTCGTGCATGGCGACATTCTTTTCTTGGATCAAGGTTCATGGTCAAGACCGAAAATTTATCTACTAGCTAGTTCGAGACGTAGAAGAAACTCAAACCAAAATAGGCTAGGTAGCAGGATTTCTTGGCCGAGTTTGATTATGTGCTGGAGTATAAGCCTGACAAAGTTAATGTGGTAGCCGATCCAGCAGCCAAACAGCTTGTCGAGTTAGCCAACCAGGGCAAGATGAGACGTTTTTAGGTAGAAGGCGGCCTATTGATTACTAAGGTTTGGTAGATCTACGTGCTTAAGTTTGGAGACATTAGACGACGGATAACAAGAGAGAGTGATGATTCAATATGGGCTGGTCAGCCAGGCTAACATCACACTAAGGCCTTGGTTGAGTCAGTCTACTATTGGCCACGCATGCAGGATGACATAGAGTATTATGTGCAGACTTTTCTTGTGTGCCAATGGGACAAGGTTGAGCAACAACAACTATGAGGAATTCTATAACCACTACTAGTTATAGAGCGTCCATGGAAGAGCGTGACAATGGACTTTATCACTTGCATACTGACGTTAGATGGTTATGGTACTATTATGGTGATCATGGATAGATTTTTCAAATATGCCACCTTCATACCCGCTCGCGATGTCCGCCTCACTAGGTTGCACTTGCAAGCTATTCTTTAAGAACGTGGTGAAGTATTAGGGCTTACCAAGGCATATTATTAGTGATCGAGACCCCCCATTTTATTGGAAACTTTTGGAGAGAGTTATTCGACATACTTGGCACATAATTGCACTTTTCTACTAGTTTCCACCCATAGACGGATGGACAAATGGAGCGGGTCAATGCCGTAGTAGAATGCTACTTGAGGCATTATGTATGCGCACATCTGAAAGATTGGGCAAGGCACGCATATATCGCACAATTCTCTTATAACTTGCAGCGGAGTAAGTCCACGTGGCGAACACCATTTGAGCTAGCCACAGGCTAACAACCACAAACTCTACATTCATTACTAGCTACGTTCGAGGGAAAGAGTTTGGGGGTTTATCATATGGCCAAAGAATGGGAGGAGCAGCTCGACACTGCTAAGTCCTACTTGGATAAGGCGGCTAAGAAGATGAAGAAGTTTGCGGACCGTAAACGGCGTCCCATAGACTATAGAGTTGGGGACATGGTCATGGTGAAGTTTAACCCAAGACAGTTCAAGGCACTACAGGGCATGCATCAGAATTTGATTCGCAAGTATGAAGGGCCATTTAAAATTGTCGCCAAGGTAGGCAAGATCTCATACAAGCTTGACATGCCATCGTATCTTAAGATCTACCCTGTTTTCCATGCGAGCATGCTTAAGCCATATCATGAAGATAAGGATGATCCGAGTAGGGGCCAATCAAGTCGAGCGCCAATGACTATCACCGCCTCGCATGATCGGGAGATTGAGGCTATTATAGATTACCAAGCCAGGCGAAAACAAGGGCAGAAAGCAACCGCTGTGTTCCTCGTCCATTGGAAAAGTCAATCACCGGAGGAGGCCACGTGGGAATGATATGAGGATTTGTGGCAATACAAAGATAAGATCCGAGATTTTATGCAGCATCATTGCGCCGTGGTCGTCGCAATATTGGGTGGGGGAGAGTGTGATAATCTGCCATGTCATCATGCCACATAGGCGCCATTTGGCTTATATTAATTCCATGTGGAAACTTACATAAAAAGAAGGCTAGCATTTGTGAGAAGATTTTAGAGAAGTATAGACATTTCCTTAGGAAGAACCTAGATCTTTATGAATTTGCTAGGAAAGTCCTTGAAATATTCTAGGCATGTAGAGTATTCTAGAGAATGGACTTATCTGTAATGGAAGGACTTGTAGAATAATTATTATTTACATACTAGCCCCTAGGTGAGTAGTATAACTAGCCCCTAGGTGATTAGTATAAATAGGGATACAAAGCTTCCTTTAACAATTTTATTGTGTTCTTTCTACCATTCTTTTAGCGATCTTGAGTGTAATGAGGCTGACTTGACATAGCAAGAACATGAGCAATCTGTTCAAGATCGTGAGCGAATTATCAAGTACCGCACGTGCACTTAGTTTAAGACTAAGGACGTGACACAAATGTCATATTATTCTCTTACTCTTATTTCTTTCGGTTAATGTTTTCGCACAGACTTTGATGTGGGCAACTGATAATGTGGGTTGTAGCAACTACTTCTTTACTTCTCATTCAATGAATTTTCTACCATTTAGTCATCGAAAAATAGTTGGATTATAGATAGTTTTTGGTACTACTTTTTGTTATATAGGTTTTAATACTCATATTCGACATTGGTAGATCTTAGGGAAGAAAATATATAGGAGTTGGCATTGTTACTGAGCCGAGGGTCGATTGGAAACAGCCTCTCTATCCTTTGGGTCAGAATTAGCCGCAATGATGTATTTTGTTTTGTTTTTTTTTATACCGTTGGAGTGTTGGTGGCATATATTTGATCTCTTACTTTAGTTTTGCTGCATGTGCTAGTTGACACAATTTTTATGTTATAAATGGCGTTCGTCTTATTTTAACTTCCTTTTGTCCATATTAGTTAGGCGTGTTTATAGCGATATATTTTTCGTGGAATCCCGTAAATTTTCTTATTGGTGTAATCGATAACCGGATTGATAAGGCCCCAAAATCGATAAATCGAAATCGAAAAAATCAAAACCTTATTGAAATGATAACGATAAACATATGTACAAATCGATAATCGATAAGTCTTTTATCACCTTTAATGACCATATTGTTGCACCTACAGGCCGATGAATCTGTAGGTCTACTTAGGATATGGCAAAACTATCTCATGTGACCTCTTAAATTTTCCTAAACGCGTGCTATTTGCTCCCTATTTGGATGTGACATTTATAATTTTATCTACTCTCAACTTCACATTCATCTTAAGATTTAGAGGTCCAACGTTCACTCGATTTAACATAAGTGTTAAAACTGTTCCACAAAGCTACCCACCACAGACGCAGCCACTTTGATAGGATGCACAGTTATTTTGTCTATATTGAAGACAACCTCAGTTGGAAAGTTGGATTTTATCTCTGTGTAGCTGTCCATTTTCTTGGTTTAGTTGTTTTCTTAGCCAGACAAGAGGGGTTGCTCTGATGATAAGCAACCTCAGATAGGTGAGAATTAGAGTAAGAAAATCGAGAAAAGGATTCTGCAACCATTAACATAGAGAAATTGGATTCTCTAAATTCCAATTTGGGTTGAGTTCGCAATAAGAGTGAGAAAAAGCCATTGTAAAAAAAATAGCATGGACACAGATAGTCAATGGCTGAACTCTGTTCTCTGGTGAGGTCCTGTGGCCAGCTTTTGAAAAGTTGGAAGTTGCAAATGTACATAGTTTTTGGAACTAACAAGATACCGGCCTAAGGTATGCGGCCTGCTATCTCTTAAATTTCTGTCGTAACGCCTCGTAGGGTCAAATTTCTCCATAGGAATGCATGAGGTCCGCCCATCGAGGACGCAGCCAGGTGCAACCCCGACAAGTAGAGGAATTAACTGTATGGGTCCAAATTTGACCAATGACGACCAACGACGAGTACGACGAATGACGGGGTCTCCTTGATTCGATATCATGCGGGAGATTCCAAAAAGGGATTTTATTAAATTAGTTCGATAAAGAAGTCTTCACCTTATCTATCTTTCCTCCTAGAGATTATTACACTTAGCTAAGATTTACCTCCTCATTGTCGATTGATTTGTTATAAAAGATTTCATTATCTTTTGAGTCAAATAATATATTCATTGAAATGTGCTAATTAGAAAAGAGGATAGATAATATATTAAATATGTTTACACATAATCATTTTTTAGCCTCATAAAGGCCAATAATGGCAGGAAAGGGAGAAGCAAGGCTAAAGGAAATAGTAGGTGTCACGAAAACCCTCCTAAATTCCCTCAATGAAGCAAGTGGAGAAGACAACGAAAATGCAATGCCAAATGCTACACCTGAGGAAGAGATATCACCTCCCCCGCGTGAAGGTTAACTGTCACGCGAGAAAGAGAAACCCAACAATGGCGGGAAAGGGAGAAGCGAGGCTAAACACTACTAGAAGAATGGTTGACAAGTACCTTGAGAAACATGCTCGAGAAACCCGTTCAGAGAGATACCGAAGACACGTTACCCGCAGAACCGCAACAGCTGTTGATAAGCCAAACACTACACGAACAGGTAACGACCGTATTGTTGTTGATGCAAGCAACGATGCACTCGCGGCCATCCTAAAGAAAATGAAAGATGTGGAAAATGAGAACAAAACACTCCACAACCAAATGAATGAACATCAGTAAAAAGGGTCGATAAAATACCAGGTGCTCCGAAGTTATTACCAAAATGTGATGTGGGTCGGTTCATGGAACAACCATAAAACGTAGGAGATGCTACCCATTCCATTACAAAAACCTTCAAAATACCGCCATATTTGAAAATATATGATGGTACCACGGACCTAGAAGACCACTTGATCCATTTCATTACCACGGTAAAAGGTAACAATCTATCAAAGGAACATGTGCCGTCTATACTACTGAAAAAGTTTGGCAAAACTCTGACATGGGGAGAGTTGATACGGTATTCCCAACTACCATCGTGGTCGATATCAACGTTCGAAGAGATGTCAGATAAGTTCTTCACCGCTCACACATGAGCGAAAAAGTCAGAGGCCAGGGTCAATGATATCTTCACCATCAAGCAAACAACGGGCGAGGGACTTCGGGACTTCATAGACCGATTCAACAAGGTAAGGATGAGCTACTGAACGTATCAGAAGGAATGGCAGTAGCTTCCTTTCAAAATGGGCTAAATAGAAACGGGTCAAAAGCAACCAAAAAGCTACTAAGTAAACTCATGAAATACCCCTTACCATGTGGGAATAGATCCATAATGCCTAAGTGAGGGCAAACGAGGATGAACTGAATGGTCCACTCCAGCAATTAACGTCAGTCCAAACCGAGACAAAGAGAGATCACTACAATGACAGTCGAAGGGATCGAATACCTCATTTTAATCCGAGCATTCAATCCATAACCGACTAGGAACAGACCAACTTCGCTCATGGATGTGATCAACCTCAGGGACCTCCAAAACCACCATCACCAGATCGAACCATACAAATGATCATTGGCGACGGTGATGACACAATAATTAACCAAGTGAAATTCACCACCACACACAAACTCAAGCGGACGGTCGCCCACGAATGGTATGATGACCTCGAAGATAGTATCATCTTCAATAAGTCAGATACCAATGGTTTGTCCTTCCCTCACTATGACACTTTGGTTATAACTTTATGCATCGCTGATACCAATGTAAAAAGAATCATGGTGGATGACAAAAGCGGCGTGTGTATTATTCACCTGTGAGTTCTCATGCAAATGAGGCTCAAGGATAAAATAATACTGCATCGCATAACACTAACGAGTTTTAATAATGCAATAGAGCGAACATATGGAGAAATAGTGCTACCCGTCCTGTCATTTGGGGTTACTCTGGAAACCACATTACATATCATGATCCAGGAAACAGCTTACAACTTCATCATAGCGCATCTATAGATACATTCCATGCGAGCCATCCCCTTAAGTTTCTATCAAGTAATCAAATTTCTCACCCCATGGGGAATATTCAGTATCCAAGGTTAGCCACGTGTCGCCCAGGAATGTTACTGGATCACCCAAGATTACACCCATACCAAACAGCTGAAGGGAGCAAGTGTAGAAGCATAGCTATCAGCCATGTCGGGAACTAAAATCAACCAGACGATAGAGAGTCAGAGACCCAAACGTCGTAGAATCCTGCAAAGAGACTATAGAAAACCTTGACCTAGTCCAGCTGGATGATGCCGACAACACAAAAAAGGCTTACATCGGACACAACCTCTCAGAAGTATTATGAATTTTTGACTAACAACGCCAATTTGTTTGCCTTTTCCCACTCAGATATGCCGGGCATCCTAAAGGATATCGCCACTCAAAGGTTGAATGTCGACCCGCTCTATCCGTGTGATAACTAGGAATTTTGACGCATTTTATACTCTTCGTGCTTACGCTTTGACTAAATATTCATACAAAATAGTCCCAAAAGGCTCACAAGTTGTGCTTGATTGCAGGTTTGATCAACAAAGTGATAAAATGTCAAAGATCGGCTCAAAATGAGTGAAACTTGCACAAGTACCAAAACAATAAGGCAAGCTCATGTAGAATAGGCCCAGTGCGGCTGCACACCACTTTGTGATGTCCGTACAAGTACCAAAGACAAGATGAAACTTAGGAGAAATAGGCCTAGTGCGGCCGCACTACACTTTGAGTGGTCCGCACTAGGGAGATTTGGAGATTTGGATTTTTAGGCATCAAGGTAGTGCGGCCGCAGAAGGTTTTGTGTGGTCTGCATTGAGGAACCGCGGCCACACAACCATTTTGTGTTGTCTGTATAACCAAAGTTCAGAGAGATGCCAAATTCAGAAGATGAAGCCTGTGTGGTCTGCATTCTGTTTGTTCGGACCGCATTAGAAACCTACGTGGCCGCGGTCCATTTTGCGTGGTCCGCGGAGCTTGAGTTTAGAGAGCTAAAATTTCAAGTCCGAGAGCCTAGTGCAGCCGCAGTCCATTATTGCTGCCCGCACTGACCCTGTAGGCGTATTTTTGTCCAATTTTTCCAGCTTAGTATAAATAGAACCTTTTTCTATTTTTAGGGTATTAGTTAATTTAGAATAGTAGCTGCACTCGTGAGAAGCTATATTGTAGCCATCTTGGAAATTTTAGCATAGATTTAGCAATTGAATAATTATATTTATTTTAGTAATTTAATGTTATATCTTTCTCTTCATTTATTTCTCTGATTTTGTCTTCAAGCATGAGTAATCATCTAGGGTTTTGGCTCAACACTAATGTGGGTAATTGATGGGTGTTGTGATTTAAGGTTAGATTGATTATGGGTGTTTGTTATTTGGGTCAGTTTGATGGTTTAATTTATGAATTAGTTGAATATTATTATCAACAATAAAGCTAGAATCTTAACTGATAGATAGAAGCTAAACTGAATAATCTCCCAAAGACCTGGGGTCACGAGTCTAGAGCCTCTAAACAAAACTGGATAACAATATCTGAACGAAATACTCAAGTGTGGAAATTTATATATAAATAGAACTGAAATAGAAAGAGTAGTCAGGTCTTGCGAACGTCAAGAAGCTACCTCAACAACTCTGATAGACTCTGGAGTAAAGACTATTGAGCTAAGCCTCCGGTGTACCTGAATCTGCACACAAGGTGCAGGGAGTAGGAGTGAGTACTAAGTACTCAGTGTGTAATAAGCATATAAAATGTCTGAAGATAAGAAATCCACGAAATTCCACAAAGCAAAGCTAAAACTAACAGTCCGGTATCTTACTACAACCTAACAACAACAACTAATAACAACTAGCACAAGTAAATAACAATGCATGAATGCAATGCAATGCACATGACTGCTACGACGCGTAGCCCGATCCATTTAATGTCGACGCCGCTCACTGGAGGTGTGTACAGACTTCGGAGGGGCTCCTACAGCCCAAACATAATATATCCATAACATTCGATGCGGCGTGCAGCCCGATCCATACTCAATCCACAATATGCATATGAGTCACATAACCGTTTCAATTTATTTTTCCAATCTCCAATTCATTAATAAGAATATACTTTAGTTATTTAACTTTAGGAAAAGTGACTTAGCATTTCATAATAGTGATTAAACACAGGATTGAGATCAATGGTTATACAAAATCATGCTATCACCATGATAATCATCCTCTGAGGATGCTACAGATCAGCACAAGGCCCCAAACATGGCAATAAGCCCGGATATATTCAACACAGGGTGTGTATCAATCGCCAATATAGAATTATTCTTGTTAGGGATGGATCAAGTCACAATCCCCAGTCGTAAACAATCCCGCACCTACCATGGGGTGCGAGTGACACCCTAAATAGCGTCACAATGTGATAAGCCGGGGTTTCAAACCCCCAGACCATCATATACACCAACTACTCACCTCCAACCGGCCGTAGATTGGTCCACAATGCCTTTTCCTTTCGTATTGACCTCTTCGCATGTCGAATCCAGTCAAAACCATATCGAATACATAAATATTGGTCAAAGAAATATAACCCAATAAAAAATACTCGAAAAGTACTAAAATTCACGAAGTTGGTAAAACCCGAGCCCCCGGGCCCACTTCTAAAAAATTTTCAAAAATCACACCAACAGATTCCTTGCCTTGCCACGGTCCATACATATAAAAAACTCCAAAATCGGAGTTCGAATGGCCTTTCAAAATCCAAAAATTCGTTTTCTAAATTTAAGCCCTAGTTCTTCACAGTTCTACCCAATTTCATGAATTTTGGTGTTGATTCTTGCATAAAATCACGTTTTCTAGTTAAGAGACTTACCTCCAAGCAATACCCGTTGAAAACTCTCTTCATATTGCTCAAAACCCTCTCTTGGCGGAGTAAAAATGGTGGAAATATTATGTGGGTCGCGACTGAAATTTTAACCCTTAAACGGTTCGGTCCAGGCGTCGATTACATAGACCAAAAATCAGGCCTTGTTAATTCCTCTTACCCGATCGCATAAAAGGACATTGTGATCGCATAGCTTTGTTTCTTCCTACTACGCGATCGCATCACTCACCCTCACGACCGCACTGAGCAAATTCCTCTACCTATGCGATCGCACACTCCTTTACGCGATCGCATAGAGCAAAAATATCCACCCCCTCAGAACCTTCTATGCGATCACAGACATGCCTATGCGATCACATAGAGTAAAAATTCTCTGCAATTTTCTACTACATTAAACATGCTCAAAATTCCCCGTTGGCCATTCGAATTCACCTCGAGGCCCTCGAGACCTCAACCAAATGCACAGATATGTTCTATTACTTCATTTCAACTTGCTCGTAACATAAACACACCATCATAAACATCAAAATCATCAAATTCTCACGGATTCAAGCCCAAGTTTCACTAAAACGTCCGAAACTTGCATTTGCTCTTAAACCCGACCTAAACACATTCGAATGATCTGAAACTTTTCACGCATATCAAAAATCACTTAACGGAGCTACTACAACTCTCGGAATTTCATTCCGAGCCGCGAATGAAAATCTCACCTACCATCCGAAATTCGCCAAAATTCAACCTTAGCCAATTCAAGCCTAAATCTACACCGGACCTCTAAATTCAATTCCGGTTGCGCCCCTAAGTCACAAATCATCCCCCGAAACCATTCGAATCATCGGAAATCCATTCTGAGCCTTCTAACTCATAAGTCAACATTCGGTTGACTTTTCCAAACTAACCTTCTCATAAAGAGACTTATTGTCTCATTTCTAACCGAACTCTATCTAAATTACTTCAAATTCTCCAAACACATACAATGAAAAATATAGAAGCATAAAACAGGGAAAACGGGGTGGTAGCTCCCATAACGACGCTAGTATGGGTAATTGATGGGTGTTTTGATTTAAGGTTAGAGTGACTATGTGTATTTGTTATTTGGGTTAATTTTATGGTTTAATTTATAAATTAGTAGTTGCAAACACTAGTTTGTGCTAAGTTGACTTGGGCTCTTCTTGAGAAAGAGAGCCTAAGTCTCCAAAGTTGACCCAACAAGGAATTGTGATGGACTTAAGAGAATTGATAGTCCCAATTAAAGGGTTAAATCTCGAGAGAGTAATTACCCGACTTGAAGCCTAGTTGCTTAAGCAAAACTGCCTATCTAATTGGCCTCGAGAGAGTCAATTGGGCAAAATCACTCTTTCTATCGAGAGGTGTAGATTGGATAGTATTGAGCAATAGTTATAACATATTTCCCCAATCATGTCAATCGTGCCTTAGATGTAATTACCCGTCAATTAGCCACCTAGGTAAATATCACCCTTTATACTATTAGATACAACCTATAGCAATTTTCTCTTAGTCTAATTTAGTTACAATTATAATTTGTAGTTTGATCATAGTAGAATATATAGAAAAAAAACCAAAAATGAATGGAAGATCAATTAAGAGCATACACGCAATCTAAGCTAAATAGATACTCGACTCCAATCATAGCTCTTTGTGGAGTTGATCCCGACCCACAAATAGGGTAAAAACTATTGCAACCCTCTCTTGCTATTTTTTAGTGGTGCGGAGTTGGCAGCGATCAACGTTTTGGCGCTGTTACCGGGGAGCTAACAGTTTTGACTATCTATTTAGTTAGTATTGTTCTTCTTTATTTCTTTGTTACTTACTTGTTTGTGTCACTACTCGGGTACCAATATAGAATTGAACAATGCTAATGGGCCTCTTGGAAACATGATAGCAGGGTAGAAAGTAGATGATCTTGAGCAAGATGAGGTGCCTCTTGCACCTCAAGGACAACGGAGAGGCCAGAATGCCAATGCTAATCCAAATAATAATATTCCAAACCCTCCTCCGCCACCTCCAGGAGTGGCTCCCTGAATATTACCAAATCAAGGGTATGCAAGTGCTATTGTCCCTCCCCGAATCTGGGTGGGGAATTTTCTAATAACCAAAGTGATGTTGACCTTGCTCGAGCAACGTGGGTATTTCACAGGCACCTCCGATCAAAATGCTACAAGCTAATGGAGTATTCGGCTGATATGCCTAAGCATAAATAGTTAGCCATTTGCATTGTATTAGCCATTTTTCGTATTGTATCTTTTATTTAATTTGTCAACCTCCCCAATCATTTCATCACAACTTGGGATGAGTTGGCGGATAAATTTATTGCTAAGTTCTTCTCACCCGTCCATATGCAGCACTTCGAGATGAGATATTGGCTTTCAAGCAAGAACCCATGGAACCTTTGCATGAAATTTGGGAGCGGTTTAGAACAATGGATAAAGAATGCCCAAAAAATAATATGATCGAGGTGATGATTCAACAAACGCTCTTAGAAAATTCTATAATCATGCTGTGCATTTAGAAATCCTGCTCTTAAGGAAATTCTACAATCGTGCTGTGTGTTTAAAAATCTTGCATATAAATTATTAGATACCATATTTTAGGATCTCATTCGTACTTAGCATTTGAATAACTGGACCACTTCAACCATTCTTTGTAAGGAAATTGCAATTATATTCATATCATTGACTTCCATATTCTTATCACTCTCTAATTTTTCTTTTTTTAACATATCATAAACTTCATCTTCACGATGCGATGTTGCTTTCACGGTCATGCTTTGTATATATTCTTAGCCTTGGCATTGCAACTGATCTTATAGTCCAGCAGCTCGCATATGCATTATTCTCCTTGAACGTAAGATACAGGGGAAAAATTGTCACAACTGAATGAATATGATGGCTGAATTTATTATGAGCTTTAATTGGCCATCTCCATTTTTTGCCAACTGCCACCATTTAAACCGCACTAGATAATCAATTTGTAAATTCTGTTGAGTTTTATTTTAAGAGTGAATGGGAAATGAGAGTGTATTGCACCAAGTAAATGGGAAATGAGAGTGTATTGCACCAACAAGCAACAAGTGTCTCTCCCACCAAGTAAGTGTACATTCAACCATGTAAGTGCCTCCTCCATGATAGCCTAGTGCTTGTTACATCATGGAAGGGGCGGATTTATCTCAAACAACTGCTATTAATAGAGCATAAGTTGGAGAGAATGATATACACTCTGTATACACTCAATATATACACTGTATACACTCGATATACACTCTGTATACACTCAATATATACACTGTATACACTCGATATATACACTGTATACACTGGAAAAACGAATTGCAATCTCTTCGGTAAGAATTCAACATTGGCTATACATTGCATTCCTTCCTCTCAGAATTTCCATTCGACTTCTGAGTTGTCCTTCTTTATTCTGCATTGTTTTAACCACAAACAAAGCATCCATAAGTGTGATTTGCTGCCGAACTTTGTGTTCGCTGAAACACTGGGGTTTGAAGTACCGCTACACCAGTGTGTAATTCGTTCTATCCTGGGAGGAAATAATCCATAACCTTGGGTACTAGGAGGGGATTAAATTCCTTAAGGAAACACTGTAAATTCAGTGGGCTCGAATTAATTATTGCTTTATTTATATTTACGTTTTATACGCTAACATTTTTATTGTCCGGAATTGTTATTTAAAAAATATAGGATAACAACCAAGGAACCAACAAGCTTAAGGAATTTAATAATTTTATTTCTATATTTGTGTTATCCTTATTATTCTGGAAATTAAAACCTTTGTGGTTTTGTGTACTCCCGTTTTGGAGAGTAAAGCCTTCGTGGCGGTTTGTTGGAGATTAAAATCTACGTTATATTTTTTAACTCCAGTTTTAAACGTTTATTAAACGTTTGTTTGTGTCATTTTTTTTCTCTTTGAAAATGACTAACGAGAATGAGAACCAGGCTGTTCCAATAGTGACTACTAATGCCTCAACAAGTCGAACGACTCCGGCAGCATTGGCACCGGCGGAGAAACCCGAAAAATTTTCCGGGATTGATTTCAAGCACTGGCAACAAAAGATGTTCTTCTATTTGACTACTCGAAGTCTCCAGAAGTTCATCAAGGAAGATGTTCCTGTGTTGTCCGACGAAACTCCAGAAACTGAACGCTTTCTCGTCGTTGAGGCGTGGAAGCATTCAGATTTTTTATGCAAGAATTATATTCTAAGCGGGTTGGAAGATTCTTTGTATAACGTCTACGGTGGCGTAGAAACGTCAAAGGAACTGTGGATTGCGCTTGAAAAGAAATACAAAAGTGAAGATGCCGGGTTGAAAAAGTTTGTTGCTGCAAAGTTTTTGGACTACAAAATGGTAGATAGCAAGTCCGTTATTACCCAAGTCCAGGAATTGCAAGTGATTATTCACGATCTCCTTGCTGAAGGTATAAATCAAATTAATATTGATGTTGAAAGTAGTAACCTTAGTATTTTTACTAATGAAAATTTCATTGAAGGCCTTGTTATCAATGAAGCATTCCAAGTAGCAACAATGATTGAGAAGTTGCCTCCTTTGTGGAAGGACTTCAAAAACTACTTGAAACACAAACGCAAGGAGATGTCCATTTAATATCTCATTGTTTGGTTGAGAATCGAAGAGGACAATAAAGCCGCTGAAAAGAGAGGCCGTGGAAACTCAACAATAATGGGAGCAAATATTGTTGAAGAGAACAAAAAGAGGAAGAAGGCTTCTGGACCGAAATACAACCCAAGCAAGAAGCGGTTCAGTGGAAACTGCTACAACTGTGGAAAACCCGGACACAAATCTACGGAGTGTCGTGCTCCGAAGAAAGGCAAGAAGAAGGGTCAAGCAAACATGGTTGAAAAACATGATGATGTTGATGACTTATGTGCCATGCTTTTCGAATGCAACTTGGTAGGCAATCCTAGAAAGTGGTGGATTGATTCTGGAGCAACTCGCCATGTTTGTGCAGTTAGAGAAGCGTTTGCTACTTATGCTCCCTGTTGGACCCGACGAGACGATTTCTATGGGAAATGCTTCTAAGGCCAATATTGAAGGATGTGGGAAGATATTTCTCAAAATGACTTCCGCCAAAGTGGTGACTTTAAACAACGTCCTTCATGTTCCCGAGATTAGGAAGAATTTTGTCTCTACTGGACTTCTTGTTAAGAATGATTTTAAATGTATTTTTGTTCCGATAAGGTTGTAATAAGTAAGAACGAAATGTTTGTAGGAAAAGTTTACCTCACTGAGGGCCTTTTCAAGCTGAATGTAATGGTTTTTAAGAATAATAATAAAATTTCAGCTTCGTCTTACTTACTTGAGTCAAATGAATTATGGCATATACGTTTGGGTCATGTCAATTATAAAACCTTACGGAAAATAATTAATTTGGAAGTATTGCCTAAATTTGAATGTGACAAATCAAAATGTCAAGTATGTGTGGAATCTAAGTATGTTAAACATCCTTATAAGTCGGTTGAAAGGAATTCAAATCCTTTAGACTTAATTCACACAGATATTTGTGACATGAAGTCAATACCATCTCGCGGTGGAAAGAAGTATTTCATAACTTTTATTGACGATAGTACTCGATATTGCTATGTTTACTTACTTAATAGTAAAGATGAAGCAATAGACGCATTCAAGCAATACAAAAATGAAGTTGAAACACAACTTAACAAGAAAATCAAAATGATAAGAAGTGATAGGGGTGGTGAATATGAATCTCCTTTTGAAAAAATATGTTTAGAATATGGAATTATTCATCAAACAACGGCCCCTTACACGCCCCAATCCAATGGGATTGCAGAAAGAAAGAATCGTTCATTAAAGGAGATGATGAACGCATTATTGATAAGTTCCGGTTTGCCACAGAACTTGTGGGGGGGGAAGCCGTACTTACGGCTAGCCGAATACTAAATCTTGTACCCCATAACAAAACACAATCCATTCCATATGAAAAATGGAAAGGAAGGAAGCCCAACTTGAATTATTTTAAAGTGTGGGGTGTTTGGCAAAAGTGCAAGTTCCTAAACCCAAAAGGGTAAAAATAGGACAGAAAATTGTTGATTGTGTTTTCATAGGATATGCGACTAATAGTAAAGCATATCGATTTCTAGTTGCCTAGCAATGTGTTGGGCGCCATCACGACCGGAGTTTGGGGTTGTGACATTTGAAAATATATATCCGTACAAAAAGGAATGTGAGTCGATTAGTGAAGGATCTAAACGACCTCGGGAAGAAGCAAAAGAAAGTACACTTAACTAGGAAGATCCAAGGCGTAGTAAACGTCAAAGAACGTCTACTTCATTTGGACCAGATTTTGTGACTTTCTTATTGGAAAATGAGCCTCAAATATTTAAAGAAGCTATGTCTTCTTCGGAATCATTGTTATGGAAAGAGGCAGTCAATAGTGAAATAGAATCTATATTGAACAACCATACATGGAATTGGTTGATCTTCCTCCTCGAAACAAACCGTTGGGTTCTAAATGGATCTTTAAGAGGAAAATTAAAGATGATGGCACTATTGACAAATATAAGGCAAGACTTGTGGTCAAAGGGTATAGACAACGAGAAGGTCTTGATTATTTTGATACATACTCTCCAGTTACAAGAATTACGTCCATACGAACGTTAGTAGCGTTAGCTGCAGTTTATGGTCTTGAAATTCATCAAATGGATGTTAAGACGACTTTCTTAAATGGAGAGTTGGAGGAAGAAATCTACATGGAACAACCAGAAGGGTTTGTGGTTCCAGGTAAAGAAAAGAAGGTCCTGTAGACTTGTTAAGTCCCTTTACGGATTAAAACAAGCACCCAAATAATGGCATGCTAAATTTGACCAAACAATGTTGTCAAATGGGTTTAAGATAAATGAATGTGATAAATGTGTGTACATTAAAAATGTTCCAAATCACATAGTCATTGTTTGCTTATATGTGGATGATATGCTCATAATGAGTAATGACATTGCCAATATAAATGCTACTAAGCGTATGCTAACTAGCAAGTTTGATATGAAAGACTTGGGAGTTGCTGATTTAATTCTAGGAATTAAGATCCATAAGACTTCTCAAGGTCCGGCGTTGTCACAATCTCATTATATCAAGACAATACTTGAAAAATTTAAGCACTTGGGCTTTAAAGTTGCAAAGACTCCAATTGACGTGAATCTTGCATTAGCAAAGAACAAAGGCCAAAGCATATCACAATTGGATTATGCTCGTGTGTTGGGTTGCTTAATGTACATCATGAACTGTACACGACCAGATATAGCCCGTGCTATAAGTAAATTGAGTCGATATACGAGCAATCCAGGTCAATCTCATTGGATGGCCATGAAACGAGTTTTGGGTACTTAGTACATACCCAGGACTTTGCTTTGCACTATAATAAATATCCCGCGGTCATTGAGGGATATTATGATGCAAATTAGATCACCAGATCAACTGATTCCAAGTCCACAAGTGGATATGTATTCACCATTGGTGGAGGAGCGGTATCTTGGAAGTCGTCCAAACAAACTTGTATTACCCGCTCTACAATGGAGGCTGAGTTCATAGCCTTGGATAAAGCCGGTGAAGAAGCTGAATGGCTCCGGAATTTCTTGGAAGATATTCCATTTTGGCCCAAACCCTTGGCACCAATATGCATACACTGCGATAGTCAAGCGGCAATTGGAAGGGCTGGGAGCGTTATGTATAACTGTAAATCTCGTCATATACGACGAAGACATAAAACCGTTAGACAATTACTCTCTAGAGGAATTATCATGATTGACTATGTAAAGTCAAGTGATAATGTGGTGGATCCACTTACAAAAGGCCTAACTAGAGATGTAGTTGAGAAATCATCAAGGGGAATGGGACTGTGGCCGAGAACAAGTCATAGTGGCGGTAACTCTACCTAGAAGACTGGAGATCCCAAGATCTAGGTTCAAGGAGATCAAACAAAGTCATTTTTGATGGTTCAACATTGTCAAATAAACTTTTGGTCCATTCTCTTATAAGACAATGTTCAGTACCAAGGATAAAGCATTAAGGCTTTTTAATGATTTCTAAATTTGATACGTGGTATATCAAATAGCGTATCTACAGGATGACACGTTTAGGAATCACCTATGTAAGTGTGAAGTGTTAGCCGCTTCAATTGAAGCAAAATTCTGCAAGGCCAGTTCTCTACGCACTTATGAAACCAGGCGGTGTTCATGGCTGAAACGAACACAATAATGAGAACCAAAGACGGTTAAGGGTTGGTTGTGTGACTTGTGGTTGTCTAGGTATACACCAAAGTTCGACGGTTCAAAGATATCAAATCTACCGACTGATCGAGTATATCCGACATAAGTTCACTACGGAAAGTTTAAAGGGAAACCTACTTATCCAGATGCAATTAATCCTTACTTGTGAATCACACTGTTTTTCATGCATACTTCCATGATATAACCATTCCCCATTCATGCGGGGGATTGTTGAGTTTTATTTTAAGAGTGAATGGGAAATGAGAGTGTATTGCACCAAGTGAATGGGAAATGAGAGTGTATTGCACCAACAAGCAACAAGTGTCTCTCCCACCAAGTAAGTGTACATTCAACCATGTAAGTGCCTCCTCCATGATAGCCTAGTGCTTGTTACATCATGGAAGGGGCGGATTTATCTCAAACAACTGCTATTAATAGAGCATAAGTTGGAGAGAACGAGATAGATCGGAAAAAACACTTGAGATACTCTCTGTATACACTCGATATACACTCTGTATACACTCGATATATACACTATATACACTCGATATATACACTGTATACACTGGAAAAACGAATTGCAATCTCTTCGGTAAGAATTCAACATTGGCTATACATTGCATTCCTTCCTCTCAGAATTTCCATTCGACTTCTGAGTTGTCCTTCTTTATTCTGCATTGTTTTAACCACAAACAAAGTATCCGTAAGTGTGATTTGCTACCGAACTTTGTGTTCGCTGAAACACTGGGGTTTGAAGTACCACTACACCAGTGTGTAATTCGTTCTATCCTGGGAAGAAATAATCCATAACCTTGGGTACTAGGAGGGGATTAAACTCCTTAAGGAAACACTGTGAATTCAGGGGGATCGAATTGGTTTTTCTTTCATTTCTGTTTATGCACATTGTTGTTTGTACTTATTTATATTTCTAGAATTATTTTACAAATACAGTATACCAACAAGCTTAAGAAATTTAATTTTTATTTCTGTATTTGTTCTTACTGTTTATGGAAGAGTAAAATCTTTGTAGTTTTGTACTCTATTAAAATCAATGTGATTTTAACATTTGTGTCATTCTTTTACAGAAATGACTAATGAGAATGAGCACCAAGCTGTTCCAATGGTGACTCCTAATGCCTCAACAAGCCGAACAACTCCGGCAGCATTGGCACCTGCGGAGAAACCCGAAAATTTTTCTGGGATTGATTTCAAGCGTTGGTAATAAAAGATGTTCTTCTATTTGACTACGCTAAGTCTCCAGAAGTTCATCAAGAAAGATATTCCGGTATTGTCAAATGATAGAATCCATAGGCACCGAGAAATACACAGAAAACATTTCGCTAAAAGTTTTCGTGCTTTTAATATAGTATAGAAGTTAGATATATGGTTCCAAATTTGAATGAACTTGTAGCTAAAAGGCTACATCGGACTTTGTTGCCAGTTGCCATTCCTTCTTTCATTAAACGTTGATGTTGTTACTTATTAAGGTGAGATGCACGCGTGAAGGCAAAGAATATCCAGTTGGTATAGGCTAATGATGGATTGTACCAAATTATATATTCCAAATTCCAGTGCTTCTATCCAAAGGCAGTTTGATGATCATATGGGGTCGAATTGGATATAATGTAAGTCGAGTATGTATTCCTATACGGTCGTAGATGTCGAATGATATCTTCCTTCACGTCCATACGACAAAAGGGAGTACGTCTCCGACTATAGAGGCGTATCGACAAACTCGCCCGTATAGGCGCCCCGACTCCTCCGTCTAATTCTATTACTATAGTAACGGTAGTTCTGAAATAATGTAATGTGTTGGCGAGGGGGCCTTCCTTCTATATAAGGAAAGGTCTCCCTCATTTGTAAGACAAGTGTTATTATTCAATAATAATACAATCTCTCTCTATCTATCATTCTCTCTCTATTGTTGGCTAGCTTTAACACTTCACTTCACTAAGATATCTTGCAATTTTATAAGAACAATCTATATACGAATCATAAGATCTGTCTTTAGATATATTACCATTAATTCTGATTTACCATCTCACATAATTTTCGATTGTCCCTAACTCGAAAAGTAACCGATAACTTTTGAGTCAAATAATTTGGCGCCGTCTGTGGGGATTTCGAGAATCAAACTCGTAGTATACATCCAAAAGATCCGATCATCAGAAAGAACCCAGAAATGGCCGAAAACAACACCCGATCCAAAGCCATAATGGAAGTTACCACCAACCTCTTGAGTTCCCTGAACGAGGCTGGTGGTAGCACTGTCGTCAACGCCACCCCTGATATTACACCCGAGGAGGAAGTCTCACCTTCCCCCTTCGGGAATCTTGCAACCTTGTAGGAGAAAGACACCTCCACTTCAAGAGAAGCACCCCCAGCGGTCAGGAAATTACTAGAGGAATGGCTAACCAGCACCCTGAGCGGCTTAGTGGAAAAACCACCGCGGGGTTATGAAAATGCATCACCAATAACAAGCAACACCGCCGCAGCAGACGAGTAAGAAGAAACACGAACCAACAGCCAACCCGTCGAAACGCAAACGCACGACAACACGTTGGCCTCCATTCTAAGAAAGATGGAAGAAATGGAAAGCGAAAATCAGGACCTCCGTGACCAAATGAAGGAACACCAGGATAAAGTTGACAAGATCCCCGGAACACCTAAACTGCTACCCAAATGAGACGTAGGAAGGTTTGTAGAGCAACCCTACTCTGAGGAAGCTGCCGCCTATACCATCCCGAAGACTTTCAAGATGCCCCCTACGTGAGGGTGTACGACGGAACCACCGATCCCGAGGATCATCTCATCCACTATGTCACCGATGTGAAAGGTAACGATTTGTCTAAGGAACAAGTACCATCAGTGCTGCTGAAGAAGTTCGGCGAAACATTGACCGGAGGAGCCTTGACCTGGTATTCCCAACTACCCGCCAAAGCAATCTCAACCTTTGAAGATATAGCGGATAAGTTCGTCACAGCGCACGCCGGCGCTAAAAGGGCAGAAGCAAGGGTAAACGACATCTTCGCCATGAGACAAACCACAGGCGAAAGCCTCGGGGACTTTCTCGCCAGGTTCAACATGGAAAGAATGAGCCTACCGAACGTGTCGGAGGGTATTGCGGTAGCAGCTTTCCAGAACGGACTCAGCAGGGACGGCTACAGAGCTACCAAAAAACTGCTAAGCCGGCTCATGAAGTATCCCCCCACAACCCGGGACGAGATCCATAATGCCTACTGCGCCGAGGTACGGGCAGACGAGGAGGATCTCAACGGACCGGCTTGACGGCTAGCCGCCGTACATCCGGACACAAGGAGAGATCGACGACACGAGGGACGCCGGGAACTTCCCCCTCGCCCCAGTAAAGAGCGACACAAGTCTTACATGAGGTCTCCCCTTCCGCCCCCTCGCCATGCAGACAAACTACGACGCCATCTCGCCCCGCTCAGAAACAGACGAGGTATGCCCCCTTTACTTTCTTCACATAACTTCCGTGTTTCTCCTTCAGAAATTGTGTATGCACTAGAGAAGCTCGGCACCAAGGTGCAATGGCCTTAGAAAATGACATCGGACCCTGCCACAAGAAAGTCAAACGTCCTGTTTATGCATCATATGAAGATATCAAAGATACCATTCTTTTAGATAATTCATACCATGAACGTTTCATTATGATTTTTTACTTTTTAGTTACTTGTACGAACATATTGCGGTAAAGAAGCCTTATGTGAGCATATGAATTAATTTGTCAGATTTTTACCTATAAAAACGTATTTTCACTATAACAAGGAGAAGGCGCTTTTGGTCCTTGAACATATCAACAATGTTAGCCTATTAGTAAATTTACTAGTAAGACAATCACGTAAAAAGTCATGAAATTTTATCAATTGAGCTTGTTCCTCTAGCCAATATTGGCTCACTATATCTGCTTCTTCTAAATTATCTTCTGGTGAGAACTCGCTCTCTTTAGTAACTTCCTCCGCTTCGGCTTTCATTCTCGTGATTGCTGCACTAATTCTTTGTATAGTCTGTCGAATTTTATCATTTTATAGCTCTTTGATTTTAATCTGATGCTCAGATACTTGCCTCACCATGTCCATAATACATGTTGTATGCTCCACATTCCCCATTTCATTGCTCCTATCAAACTCATAAATATTATTAAAAATATTATAATAAGGGCTCAAAAGGGTAAAAAAAATTAGGGCAACCATCCCAATGGCCACTTTCGCAACTACTCAAATTACAAAAGTTTCACATATAATTGAGATTCACAATTCTGCCACGAGTGCGGTCCTTCATAATACGGACAAGGATCACTATAATAAGAATAATCAATATTCGACCAATTATCATTCCAAGATGCCATATCAACAAAGATAATAATATATTAAACTAAGATATAAAAAAACTTGAGTAGATAAAAAGTAAAAATCTAATCTAGTAGAATAGTTAATTTCTAAGTCCTCGGCAACGACACCAAAAACTTGTTGCTCCTAAACGCACATAAGCAATATAGGCTTGTAAGTCCAAATATTGTACCCACAAGGACTTGTGATTACATATCAATTAAATTAAATTCAAACAATTAATCTATTCAAGTGAATTATAAAGTATGAATATTTAACTAAAATTAGTCTAAAATAACAAACTAAGAAACAAAGGAAACAACTACAAGCTTAAAGACGAATTCAATGTGAGTGAATATTCTAGAGCTATGGGTTAGCTAACGCTCCCGTTGAATTTTTCACTTAAATCGTCTCGTTAATTTATCTGGTTTATTGGTTGACGAGGTTAATATTGCTCGTAGCCTTCTCCCAAAGTTCAACTCGCCTATTCAAGCTAACATAACGCCTATATTCCTATGGAATTAGGATTAACAAGAACACATTTATAATTCCCGTATAATAACCAAGCAATGCGATTAAGATCTTGCTCTACTCAATCTTATATACACTAGAATTCCATCTCCCGAGTTTAATCCTAAATTCGTAGATAGTATTCAATTGGCGATCAAGCAATCAAATAATTAAATGCAAGATTGAATAAATAAAATAATATGATAAAATAATAAGAACAATTCAAGTTTCAAACTACAACATTCATGTAGCACCGAAAACTCTAGAACTAGAAAACTATGAGTTAAAAGAAGAGAAGAGAAGAAAAACTAGTTAGAAGCCTCCTCCAGTGGTGTGTGTTTCCCGCGTGAATTCTCCTTTAAAGTATGTTAGATATCCTCCAAATTAGATTTGAAATTCCTGTTATATGAGTTAGAGAAGTCTGGGGCCAAAATAACCTTATCATGAACGAAGAAGGAAAAATTCTGCAACACATTGGGGGGGGGGACAAAACTGAAAAGGTGTCCCCCTTTTTATTCTTTAAATTTTCTTTATTTTTCTTTCGTATAATTTTGCTCCAAATCTCTTTATCTTCATACCGATTTATTCTTACATAATTGAAATATAATATTAAACATAAAATAATATAATTAATACTCAAAAGATGATTAAAAGTACTAGAATATGTATATAGCAACAATATATGTATGCATTATTTGGCCTAATATCAGACAGATATCCAAATTATACTCTGTTTGTTTGAGTATGTGCGGTATTATCCGTTTTTAGCCAATTTTTTTTAAAAAAAGATACTTTGTTTAGAAATATTTTTTAAAGTTTAACTTCATTATCTTTTTATCACTACTAATAATACAATTTTGTCTGATATATTTAAGACATAAGCTCAATAAGTCTTTCTTTCTATTTTAAATTTCATGCAATTAAATAAGTTTATATAATGTAGAATTAATTTTGGGAAAGAAGTTTCATATTTTATGTATAGTTACGTTTGAGAGTAATATACTTGTATCTCTTTAAACAATTGAAATCTCTTAGCCGTCGACTGCCGCTTTAAGAAAATATCTGTATATATATATTTCCTTTTGTCAACAATGTTTGAAGAGAAAAGAAATACTACTGTCAATGGAAATAGTAATTAGCTTTGCAATTTTCATTGCGTTTACCCTAAGTCTTCTTTTCCTTCATAATTTATATATAAGAAACAGAACAAAAACGTCAAAGCTTCCTCCCGGCAGCTACGGATGGCCAGTGATCGGAGAAACTCCAGAGTTTCTCCGATCAAGACGGGATGGAAGCCCAGAGAAATTCGTGACGGACAGAATAGAGAAATATCAATCTCAGATTTTCAAGACTTGTATAGTTGGTGAAAAAGTTGCTGTATTATGTGGCCCTGCTGGAAATAAATTCTTGTTTGGAAATGAGAATAAGTTGGTTAATGTTTGGTGGCCGAGTTCTGTGAGACAGCTGCTTGGACCTTGTTTGTCTACTATTTCTGGTGAAGAAGCTAAGCTCATGAGGAAGATGATGTCCTATTTTGTTAGCCCAGATGCTTTCTCTAAGCTCTATATTAAAACCATGGAGTTGAGCACTCGGCAACATATCAAGAATTATTGGCGAGGTACACTTACTTTCCTATATTACATTTTATGTTTGTTTTTAAGGGGTCATTTGTTTGATGGTTTGGAATAACTAATCCCAACATAATACTTTCACTATTAATCCTAGATAAACCATCTCTAATAGTCTCGCATAACTAAGGGTATTTTTCAATTATTTTATGTTTGGTTGGCTTAAATATTTTGAAAAATATTTTTCTTATCAACTCATTTTCCTCCAATTAGAAAAAAATATTTTTCTGAGTAAAAAATATTTTCTAAAACTTTTTCTCGACATTACCCGCACTCATAAACCCATCCCATCGTCTCTCTCTAAAAATAGACTCTTTTTCTTTCAACTTACATTTTTTCCGTTACTCTTTCAACTTTCATTTTTCTTGTTACCGCCCCCTACCTCCACGCAACCCCACTCACTCCTAACTCTCATGCACAAAAAAAAATTACCTTATTTTTTTTGGCAATTCAAATTTCTATTTTTTTTATTTTTCTGCATCACCCTTCCCCACCTCGGTCACACAAAAAAATAATTTTTTTTTCGTAACTTCAAATTTTTGCTTTTTAAATTTTTTTGCCACCCCCTCCCCCGAAAAAAAATATTTTTTAAATATATTTTTCAGTCTAGTTATTTATTTATTTATTTATCAGTTTAAAAGTTTAAAATTTTACTAGTGCGAACTTTTTGAGTTCAGTAGTTTATGTGTTTGGAAGTTAACGAGTTTAGAAATTATAAAGTTTGCGAGTTCAAAATTCCATGGTTTGTGAAATTTGTGGATTCGAATGTTATTGGTTAGAAAGTTTATGGCTTTATGTTTATTATATCTAAATTATTTATGAATACTCTTGAAAAGTCATTTTCCTTAATTTGCATACGAAACACCGAAAAATTAATAAAATTACTACTTGTTTTCCACAAAAGATATTTCTTGAAAATAACTTTTTTACGGAAAACATTTTCCGTTATACCAAATACACCCTAACTAGTGTATGTACAGAACGACTCCTAAATTCTTTCGAGTGGATGTTTTGGAGTGCGATAAATCATGTATGGCCATAGTAGATTGACAGTATGAAAGATTCAATGAATAAACTTTGCAGCATATATCAAATTCAGAATAAAATTAGAAATCCATTTACGAAGTGTTACTCACAAAAAAAACGCGAAATTCGTTGCTCTTTAACTAGAATTCTGTTTTTTTTTTTCAATTTGTTAAAATAAAATATAGGAAATAATCTTTCATTTTGGTAATACACTAACAATCCTTCTTCTTCCCTTCAAGCGCAAAGGGAAAGTGTTGGAGAAAATTGTACATCTTTAGAGTTTCAAAAATAAAGAGACGGTGCGAATATTATCTTAGTTTAATTCGTTTTGTAATTTATAATGCGGTTTGAAAGACCTCCACTAACCATACACGTAGTGATAGCACAAGTTCAAGTATTTTATCATTATATTTTAAACACATACTATAATGATATTGCCTATGAAATACTTTACTTATCTTTTGCTTTGTGTTAGTTGAGGTCATCCATCTGTCCAATGCGAGACACACAACATAAAATATTTCATAGGCAAAGTTTGACAAGGTCATACCTTCTAAAATATATAGCGGACTTCGACATTTAATTATCTACAAAATTTTGCAAATAATAGATTCAACATCTGATTTTTTAGGTTTTAAATGTTTGATTATAAAATTCTTATTTTTGAAAAAATTTAGTTACAAAACTTCAATTACAATATATTGAATGTGAAATTATTGTACTTTGAAATTACGTTGATAACTCGCTTTACAACGTTCCAGTATCCAATATAAATGATTAGAGATATTGAAAGTCTGTGAGGTTTTCGTTGAGTTACCCTTATCATTTTCATTCCCTCCTCTATGTAATACTATGTTTTAAATTTTGTATGTTTTTTTTATGATTTCACCTATAATTTAAATTATGTTATACCTTACTTAATTTATAATTTTAAATTATTAAAATCATAAATAGAACAATTCTTTTATAAATTTAAATTATAAATAGAATAATCCTTTTATAAATATTGTCACAAAATATACCATACTTTTATTATTTTTATTTTAATATACGCGCATCAAGTATATTAATTATATATTTTTAGTGCTAATTAGATAATCTTCTAGGAGTTTGTCATAAATCCGCATTTACTTTTAATAATTATAACCTTTGTATTACCTGCATTTATAAGTATATATTTATATGATTCTCACAATTTTTATTCTCAATTATATAAATAGATTTTTAAAGTTTGATTGCTATTAGTAACATTATTGATAAGAGAAATTATCTTATTTTATTTTTTATTGTGCTCATCCTTTTCATTAATTAACATGTTATATGGTTGATTTCCATTTTTCATATTTTATATTTTAAAAATAATTTAGTTATTATATAGATAAGTTCATAGCATAGATATTCGAAAAGAGAAAAATATTATGATACCAAAAAAATAAAGAAAACGGAAAAAGATAAATGTTAATAATATAGGGATGAAAATGTCAGTTGAGAAATGATGGAGAATGACTATTCTTTAAAGTAGAGGGGGGAATTTGATTTTTAAATTAAAATTCAAAAATAATAAATAATTTTCAATCTCACCATGTTCTTCTTGTAGTATAATACAATTAATAATTTAGTAATAAGCTCCGTAACCACTACATAATATCAATATTCGCATTTGGGATGTTTCAATGTGGATCATGTAATCAGTATATATCCTTCCCAAACCCTACATGTGGAATGTTGTTGTTGTTGTTGTCTACTCGTGTTTACTTTTTATATTGTTTGAATTTCCTCGATGAAAGAATTTCTCAAACTCAATGCTAAATGTATATTATATGCATAAAAAGTTTGAAGTTTATTTGTCTACATGAAGGTAAAGAGGAGTTGAAAGTCTTCCCAACAATCAAGTTACACACCTTTGAGTTGGCATGTCGTCTATTCATGAGCCTAGAAGACACAAATCGCATTTCAAATCTCTTCAATCTGTTCAACATTTTCTTGAAAGGAGTCTTATCATTGGCTCTGAATTTCCCTGGAACGAGATTTTATCATGCAAAGAAAGCAACAAATGCAATACGAAAAGAACTCGTGTTGATTGTCAAGCAGAGAAGAGAGGTCTTAGAACAGAAATTATTAGTTTCTCCACCCCAAGATCTTCTCTCACATTTGCTTCTATATCCCGACGAGAATGGTAAATTCATGTCTGAATTGGAGTTAGCAAATAACATATTGTTGCTGCTCTTTGCTGGCCATGATACTACCAGTGTTACTATAACATTGCTGATGAAGTATCTTGGAGAGTAGCCACAAGATACCACTAGAGGGAACTAAAGTAACAATTATCTATTTTATTAGTCTTCAAGCAAAAGTAACTAATTAATAATATTTTTAATAACTAATGATAATTTCTCTATTTTTACTAATCTTTTTAGCACTAAGGAGTCGTTTGGTAGGATGTGTAAGAATAGTGCGGAATAAGGTGTATTAGTAATGTAAGGATTAGTAATGCATGTGTAATTAATGCAAAAATTAGTTATGCAGATAGATTTCTTATCCACTATTTGGTGTGGTGTATTAAAAATTAAAATGTATTGCATAATTTTTAAGAAAATTAGTTATTTACAAAAACTACCCTCTATATTCTTTACCTTAAAAGAGACTCTAAGGATAAATTTGTCATTAATTATGCTAATGCATCCATTAATAGCATTGGTATTGTTAATACTATAGTTTGCTATGTATTAGTTATACATACGATAATACAAAATAGGTTGTATACCTAATACTTGCATTTGTAATGCATAGATTGAAAAAAGTGTACCAAACAAGAGCCGTCCCTGATCCTACCAAATGATCCTTTAATAACATGACAGCTCACGTATGTCAGATTTAATGGTGCTAACATGTAGAACTATTTTTTTCTTTTTGGGCGGTAGTGAAATTTGAAGATAAAACTTATTATCTCCTTTAATTTCACGTAAAAATATGGCTTATATATGTTAGGGAGGGGACACATTAAACTTGTTTAGTTATATTATGAAGGCCTGGGACAGCTCTCTTGATGAAAGTGATTGTATTAATATTCTTTTGTCTTGATAATAAGGACAGAACAAAAAGAGATTTCATCATCAAAAGGAGGAAGGGAATACTTGAATTGGGATGATATACAGAAGATGAAGCATACTTGGGATGTAGTGTCTGAAGTTCTCAGGCTAACATCACCAATCACTGGAAGTTTTAGAGAAGCACTATCAGATTTGAACTACCAAGGTTACATCATTCCAAAAGGATGGAAGGTACTTTATTAGTTTTACACTTTTACTTTATTAAAAGTTTAATTTTATTGTTTAAAAGTGTTGAGTCAAAAATATTTTAATATCTCAATAAAAATATTTACAATTATGTTTAGGTTCATTATTTTAATATAATCTTGATAATATTGTAACTGAAAGAATATTTTCAATTAACAATCTAATTTTAACGGTTTGGCAATTGATGGCTTTCACTGCTTTTACATTTTGCATTATTGACACTGAATTTTTAATGATTTGTTTGTAAGTGAATTCTTGTCTGATTCTTTATTTTACGTTATATTTTGTTATTAACATATAGTAAGTTAAAAAGCCATTATGGCTTGGAAATGATTTTACCTTTGAAGCATACGTTTTTGGAAGGTTTTAATAAAGTCTTTATGTCTTGGACAGTTTATATATCAGAGTGTGCATTTTCTTTGCACTATATATGCTTCTTCAGAGTGAAAGATAATATATGCAAATCTTAAATGATGGCTTGATATATATGATGCAACAGCTATATTGGAACGGCGCTGTAACACACATGGACTCTAAGTTCTTTCCAAACACCAAAAGCTTTGATCCATCAAGATTCGAAGGAGCAGGGCCGACGCCATTTTCATATGTTCCATTCGGGGGAGGGCCTAGAATGTGCTTGGGCAAAGAGTTTGCGCGGCTTGAGATTCTTGTTTTTATCCACAACCTAGTCATGGATTTCAGATGGAAACTATTGATTCCGAATGAGAAAATTGAATATGATCCCATGCCTACCCCAATTGAAGGACTTCCTGTCCTTCTTCAACCTCACAACCCTTAAAAGAGTTTGTTTTAATTTCCCTCTGATTTCATTATATTTTGATTGATGTTAAGAGAAAAGAAGGTACTATCAGAAACAAATATTAGTTCTATATGAGATTTGTAAAAGGTAAAAAATAGCTTCTGATGAGTGTGGATGGATCCTCATTTCGTATTCAACTCTATTTTTTCTCTTTAGTTTATCATTGTGGTAAAAGCTCAACTAGTCATGATATGTTCAAGCAAAAGATACCAGTAAATGATTTGTCACAGTTCATGGCACGACTATATATAGTTGAATTATAAACAACGAGAAAGTTAAACTAAACTAATCATTGATTAGGTCTATTAATATTTGAAAATCAAAATCCTTGACCCACGAAGATTCGTGAAGTAATGTTATCTTGAAAAATCATATGCAGTTCAGACGACTTAGATCCTATTGAGAAAATCTGTCAAATAGGCTTGGATATAAATTACCAGAAGTTTTTGTCAATTTCACCATAACACAAATACAAAAAAGGATTGAGATCCATTACTTCCAGTAGTACTAGCTTTTATAAAATCTACAGAACATAAATAGAAAAAGGAGGTATGTAATTCATGTGGCTCAATATACATGTTTTCTCCAAAACTTAAAATTTATGAGTTCCTATACCAAACTCAAGTTAATATACAATAACAATTGGTTTCACAGTAAAGATATTTAATAAATTTCTTAACAAAAATACCAGGATAGAGATAAAGCTACAGGATTCATGTGAACCAATAAAAAGTAAGGATGAATCTCAAGGCTTATGAGTTTGAAGGCTAATTGGAAGTCCTTCAACAGGGGTAGCCATTGGATCATATATAATTCTCTCATCAGGAACTACTAATTTCCATCTAAATTTCCTGACTATGATGTGCAGAAACACGAGCATCTCCAGCCGAGCGAACTCTTTCCCTATGCACATTCGGGGTCCTCCCCCGAATGCGATGTATGAAAATGGAGCAGGTCCAGCTCCTTCAAATCTTGATGGATCAAAGCTTGTTGCATTTGGGTAATATTCTGGATCCAGACTTGTTAAAGTAGTGTTCAAGTAGAACTGTTCCAACATCATATAAGTTCGTTACTGTGCTTAAATTCTATATGTGCTGATGGGTGCATAAAAGTTTTCACAATAATTCACTTTAAAACTAATAAGGTAAATTTTGTAGTTCAGCGACACAATCATGAATGTTTACTACACTTGTCATTGTATATAAGCTAAACTCATGTCAAAATTCTCATAAATATTTGTGTTTAATTATCGTACACTATCAACATAAAATAAAATTTTACACCATTAGTTAGTCTAAAACGGTAAATACAAGTAATACTCTGCAGTATGTGAAATTATTAATTCGAAAAATAAGGTAGGTAACTGTAGACATCGAAATTTTAAAGTATTAGGCTAAATCCTAAATTAACAATAAAGTTGTCTCTGTGTGACTTATAGGCTATAGGTCAGGAGTTCGAATCCCGAATTAATCATTGATGCTTGCACCGGGTATGTTGCATACATCACACGCACTTGGGATGCAACCCTTTTCCAAACCCTACGTAAATACAAAATGTTTCGTACACTAGACTATACGCTCCTATCATAGGATAATCTATACTGATGAAATAAGAAAAATCTTTACATGTGTTAAATGGTTTGTGAATTTAGTTGGACTAAGTGTTTGCACGAAAACATTATCAAAGACATAGTAGATGAGGTTTGTACCTTCCATCCCTTAGGGATGTGATAACCTTCATAATTTATATCCACAATTGCTTCTCGATAAGCTCCTATTACAGGCTGTTTCAGTCTCATCGTTTCACAAAGTACGTTCCATGAATACTTCATTTTCTGTATATCATCCCACTGCAAAGACTCCCCTTCTTTTTTCGCTGAAGCTATCTTAATATGCTCTGCTTGTCAAATATCAGCAAATAAATTAACAAATAAATAGATAAAGGGTTAAAAATAATCCTCTAATGTATATATGAAATATCTTAATTTTACATTCATTGCTCTCTGGGACTATTTATACTCTTGTTATTAGCACGCCATTTTGTACTTGTCCTTTGATCATAACGAAGTTCCACCACAAAATAGGGCTGTTGGGAACCTGTCCGGTCAATGTCAATACCGGTACGACTCCACACCGCTCCGGTTAACCGTAAGTGCCAATATATAATATTGAACAAATTTTTAAAAATACGTACATAAAATATTTAATTTAACGGATGGACCATGAATGCACGTGCTCCGTATTACAGGCTATAAATATGCCTCTCGGGATAGGGGATTTAGGCAAAGGGGAACGAGAGCAGGGGCAGAGGCAGGGGGGCGCAAGGGTGTTCACCCGAACACCCTTCGCCGAAAAATTACACTGTGTATATAAGGAAAAATCTATTTTTTATCTCTATATATTAAGTTTTGAACACCCTTGACACAAAGCAAATGCTTGGCTCAGTAGTCAAGGGTGTTCAAAATTAGTATAGGATCACGGGTTCGATTCCCATGAGTTGCATTTCAAATTTTTTGAACACCCTTACTATAAATCCTTCCTCCGCTGAAGTGGGAGGCTACGGGAAAAAGTACTGATAGAATCGGTTCGGTTGGTATCCTTATACCGAACCGGTACCCTTAACATTTTCCGCCGTTTATTAAATTTAGCCATTTTTTGACCGTCAGCCAATGTTATTTTATTTATAAATTAGCCGTTGGCGATACCAAAATGGGCTATTTTTGCCTCCTTACCCCCCTAACACCTCCTCTATCCCCTAATCATGTTTTTAACCTTTAAGTTTGTGTATTCAAATATAGCAATTTTTTAAAATTTTGATTTAAAAATACCCTTAAGAACCCTTACCGGCCCCCTTAGTACCCTTACTTAACCGGTAGTGGTACTAATAAGGTACCCCAAAAATTCCCTTACCCCGTACCTTTCATTTTACCCAGTCCCCTTAAGTACCTAGAAACCTCCCCTCATCCCTAACATAGACCCGTAGACCCTAACCAGAGTATAACTAAAGTAATTTTAAACCATAATGATCTTTTTTCAGAAATATTTTGAGCTTAATGGTAGGGGTAAGATGTGCGTACACACTATCCTTTCATATCCCACTAAGTAGGATTATACTTGGTTGTTGTTGTTTTGACATGTGAAATCCGGCCATTCTACGCAAGTTCAAGGACAAATACAAGATAGTTTATTGATAGTAAAATTAAAAATGGCCTCAAAGTATAACGGATGGTAAATTAAGATATTACGTAAAGATTTGTGAACTGACCTTGGAGAATGTTGTCATAAACTTGAGGATGCTCTCCCAGTCTCTTAATGAGTAAAGTAAGAGCTACAGTAGAAGTGTCATGGCCAGCAAAGAGGAGCAACAATATGTTATTAACAATAACAAGTTCAGACATGAACTTTCCATTTTCATCTGGGCAGGAAAGCAAATGTGACAAAATATCTTGTGAAGATGAAGCTGTCTTTTGTTCCAATTCTTCTCTTCTTTTTCTAACAATTTGCAATAGTTCTTTCCTGATAGTAGCTACAGCTCTAGTTGCTTTGTGAAAAGTTGTACCAGGTAAATTTACAGGGAGTGCTATTAATCCTTTCAAGAAAATGTTGAATAGTGTTGAAAGTTTCTCAATTTCATTGTGGTCTTCTATGCTCATGAATAGCTGACATGCAACTCTGAAAGTGTATAGTTTGAGGAGATGGTACACCTTCACCTGCTCTTTACCTTCATAAATATTGAGCAGAAAAAGAAAAAGATTAAATACATTAATTGCTACTCCTTCCGTTCACTTTTACTCGTAAAATATTAATTACTTATTTTAAATAATTTTCTCAAATTTATTAAAAATATACATTAATTAATATGGGTATCATGATAAATTATGCACTTCATTTATTATTTTTTAGAAAATTTTATTTCCTAAGGTAAAAGTATACACCCTATTTATTATAAATCAGTAAAATTAGATTTATACGTTTACTTGTCACTTTTACCATATCAAGAGAAGACAATTTTTTTTTCTGTTATATTCAAAATATTAATTACTCAATTTAAATTATATTCACAAATCCATTATAAATATATGTTAATTAATATGGGTCTCATGATAAATTAGACACTATATTTATTATTTCTTATGGAATATAAAATTCATAATAGATAAGTAAAAATAAACGGAGAAAGTATATCGGATACGGGAGTACTTACGTTGGTAATATTAACTGATTCCAAACATTAGACCCTCCTTTAATTTACGAATATTTGATATGATGAAAGTTACTTTTCAGAAATATATGTTTCACGACAACTAATATTTTTTGTGTTTGTTAAAAGAAAAGTAAAAAATAACCTTCATCAATTATGACTGAAGTCATTTTTTTACAAGTATTTTAATTTTTGGTTTAATATTATATACTTCAATTAATAACTAGACAGATTATTAATTAATCTTTAGAACTAAAAAAATTTAAGCCTTAATCCCAAGTAAGTAAATTGGCATCAGAGCTATAGAAGTTTTTAATTTGTTCTATTCAAATCCATCTCAATCATAAAATGTTATAATTTTTCTAATCGTAACTATTCCTACATATTTACTATTTTCTTTGTTTTAATTTATGTGAAATATTTTTCGTTTTAGTTAGTACCAAAACGAATAACATACATTAATATCTAGTAGTAATTTAACTTTAAGTCCTTGATATGATAATTTGTAGCCACATAAATTTTCGTCAGCTATTGTAGATAATACTTTTAAAAGTATTATTTTTTTATAAATTTATGCCCAGTCAAACAATATCAAAATAAATTAAGACAGAGATAATAGTATAAAAATCTCAAACAAGACTAAAATATTGTGTGATAAAGGTGTTACCTTCCCAATACTTGTCGACATGGTCCAATGCAACAACTTCCATGGTTTTGGTGTAGAGTCTTGAAAAAGCATCAGGGCTAATAAAATAAGAGAGCATCTTCCTCATGAGTTTTGCTTCTTCTCCAACACTATTAATCAAACAAGGTCCAAACAATTTTCTAATACTTACAGGCCACCAAACATTGACTTTCTTATTTTCATTGCTAAACAAGAACTTATTTCCCCCAGCACCCCCAATTACAACCACATTCTCCCCCATTATTGATGTCTTGAATATTTTAGACTTATATTTCTCTATTCTCTCTTTTACAAATTTCTCTGGCTTCCCTTCTTTGTTTGCTCTTAGAAATTCCAGTGTTTCTCCAACTATTGGCCATCCGCTACTTCCAGGAGGAAAACTCAGTGTCTTTTTCTTCCTTATGAGGAAGAAAATTATCAAAATTGTGATTAGTAATGGCAATATGAAAATAGTTGGAAAGTTAATTGTAACCATGTTTGAGAATGAATGCAGTCTGAATTTTTTTATTATCTTGTTGTCGATTATAAATAGCTTTTACTATAGTTTGTACGATGTTAGAGAACATTTCGTGGCGTACATAAATACACATAATGCTTATTCTGAACCAAAGGTAAGAGCAGATTTTATCCTTTTAATTTCAAGTTCTATTTAATAAAGAATCTATTGGAGTATATTTATTGTATTATAATTTGTCATGATGAGAGTTATAGAGACGGGGCCGGACGGTGCCGTGCAAATAGGGGTGGCCATACTTTGGGCAAATTTAAAATCCAAACTGAAATTCGAATTTCTTAGATTTTTGAATTACGGATTGAATTTTGAATTTAATTTTTATATTTTTATATTTTTTAATGGATAATGGATTTGGTACTTCGAATTTTTAGGTATCCAAGAATCCGAAATTCTTATACTTTATATTTTGTCCATTATCCATATGTCAATAGTAATAAGTTCAATACCCTACGCATTAGATATTATCATATATATTCAATATTAATTACTAAGTTAATATGAATACTTACTATTTGGACATGGATTTACTATTTCTAATTCTTATCTAACGTATTAACGTCTCGTTTGTATTTTTTTCTTATTTTTTATATAATAATTTCATTGCTTTAATATTTCATTTCGATAATTGCGGTGAAATGAATAACTTTTCACGAATTTAACAAGAATACTTCGTTTAGATGTTCATTATTGTATAAAGATGAAACATCTCAAGTTATTAGCTCAAAATCGAAAATTCAAACTTTACAAATACGATCCAATCTGAGTTTTTTTTGGATTAGATTTGGATTGCTCAATTTGAATTTTGTCAATCCGAAAACTAAAAATTCAAATCAAAATTTCATATGCAATATGAACTGCCTGAATGCCCACTCCTATGTGCAAATAGATACAAATTCAAAATTTTAACTGAATTCTACCGCTGATTGTTTGATTTAAAATTACAGATACATATTTAATAAACATTTAAATATTTATACAATATTTGAGCTCAAGCTAATGGAGAACGTATAAGAGATTGACAGAAAAACTATGCTCCCTTTGACTCAATTTTAGTGAGACTTTTTACTTTTTAATATTCAAATTTCTTAATTTTGACCATGTATTGGGCCATAAAATCTTTAAGTTTTTCAAAATAAAATTTTTATATTTAAAAATTACGTAAAATAGTATTATTTGTCATAATAATTGAAAATTCAAAATAGTTAAAAGTCATTTGAAAAAATAATAGTCAAAAAATAATTTATTTGGCTCTCGAAATTCAACCACTATCAATATAATGAGACGAAGGGAGTATATACTAGTCACTTTTTTCGAAGCCCGAAGAGCCAAGAAAATGCTAAAAATAATTTAATATCCTTGTGTCACTTTGCAATTGGAGATAATATCACTTTGCAATTGGAGATAACATCTACTATATGAAATAGGACATCATAACACTCTCTTAAAAGTTGGCCCCTTATCTGCCCTTGCCGTCTAAAAATGGGCTAAAAAATATCCTTCTCCACTAACGGGAGACTCTAAAATCCACTTGGAATTATATTTGCCTATTTAAAATTTTTAATCCTAATTTAAAATACAACATGGATTTAAAAATACCCCAATCCCTTATTATTTCCTTACCCCTACCCCGGGCCCACCCCCCAATATTTACCTAATCCACTATTAATAAGTTAACCCCTTGTTCTTTTCACCATTTAACCATTTTACATTTTTCTTTCTACTAAATCTCCAAATTAAATGATGAGCTAGGGTTCTGGAGCAGTGTTCATCTCCAATCAAAGCTTGGAGATTTGGTGTTGAAGATGTCGTTTTGTTGTCAAGGTAAGTTTTTTTATTGGTTTATTTGCATTTAAACTGTGGGGTAGAGCCGTAGAGGTTTGTAATTAGAAAAGGGGAATAGAGATGCATGTGATATTTCTTGGTATTGTGACCATTTCATTATTATTCACATATTTTGTGTCTTTATATGTTTGTTTATTATAGTACGAATCAGTTTGTGTGGGGTTGGTGGTCTCGAAATAAATAAATCTTTTTTAAGGCTTTTTAATTCAATCTCAGAATCAATAGGTTTGTGTGGTTGGTATGTCTTAATTCTTTTTTGTGGTTTAACTCTATTTTTGAACTTGTGCTTCCAATGCTGATGTGGTCCCTTTGTGTTTGCCCTTTTCTTTTTGTTGCACGTGCTAATTGAAGATGATTGAAGAAGTTGATATTTTATTCCATTATGGTGGCAATTGGATTCCCTTCTTGTTACGTTACATATAAGATTTACCAAAAATATCTCTATCAATCATGAGCACTCTTATTACTGTAAATTTCTTCCGAGTAATTCCGATAATTTACTAGACGCACTCTCCCGATTATGGTAGCTGGCTTTAATTATTACAGCTCACTTTAGATCACACCCAAGGCTTCGTTATCTCTAATCCTGCCTTTAAACCCGCAATAATATATCTCTCTTATACTTTGGAAGTGGTGTTGTTCAAAAATTACATTAATATACACTCTCTCTCGAGTTATACACACCAAATAGGCACAGCTAATTGAGGATCCTGTCAATTAACTACAATTAACAGGTAATTGTACAAATAGAGATTAACCGGCAAACTATATGAACGTAATCAAGAAGTTCATCATTCAATAGGTTCCATCAAAACCTTAGACTAAAGTATTTAACTTCTCATAACAACTTGAAGATAAAATACGAAAATATTCATCATGTAAAATTGCAAGAAAAAGAAGAAATAAAGAACTATGATATTTTGGTGATCTCCCACACTTGTGTTTCTTTCCCAAAGTACTCTCAAATTAAATATGACCTAATGTGGCCGAAATCCTACTTTTTATAAGAGTTTTACGCCAAGTTTTTCCGACTTGACACTTTCATCCCTTGCTTTTTCGCGTTCTGCGCGGTCCCAACGTGGTAACGCCAAGACCGCAGCCAAATAAGCTCTCTGAATCTGCAACTCTACTCTGCCGCGGTGGCCAATTTCAGCACTTCTTTGACTTTTCACTTGGTGCATTTCTTGGACATTGTTTCATTGGCCTCTTTTTCTTCGTAATTGATCCCAAACTTGCTCCATCGACTTCTTTCGTTAGATATAGACTACAAAACAAGAAAAGCACTAATCAGAGAATTTGGTTATTACTTTTTACAATAAAGCTATACAAAAATATGGTTCTTTAGGGTCTAATTCACCTATTATCAGGACTACCCTCCTCACGTGTGAAAATCAATACCATTTACGCTATCAAGATTCTCCCCATGAGCAGTCCATACATAATAATTTTTCATAAATCTCTTTTTAAAAAGATGACATGTAACAACATTTTCTCCCAATAACTTAAGACACTTGCATTTCGCACAAGGACACTTAATCGTTTCTTCAATACGAAAATCTTCAAGTGTCCTTGCCAAGCAATAAATCCAGCAAACCCTTCTTTACATTTATCTCTTAACCCACATGATTAGGATGACTCCTATTATATATCCACCTACGATGCACAAATGTCATCTACACAAACAAAAAAAATTGAAATTCATAAGATAGTTGAAATTACTTAGTTTATTTAATATAGTTAATAGGTTACACCAATTCAAAGGTTCATTTTTTTTAAGTATTATATTCTTTTAAATTAAAATTCATTAACGCTCGAAATCTTATCTCTCAAAATATAAATTAAATTCTAATAGCTTCTTACATGTTCATAAAGTCCACACATGAACAATAATTAGTCAAATCTATAAATTCCTTTTAATGTAACAATTATTAAGTTTTAAATTTAATGTTAGTCCATTTAATAGATAAGGAAGCGATAATAAGCTTAACTTCTTAAACTTAAAACTAAGGCTTTAAATTGTAACTACTTAATACAATTCCAAATCATTCTTCTCTAAAGTTAACAGTTCCACATATACATAAACTTCGGAATTATTAAAATCACATATTGGCACTAACCTCAATTTCAAAAATGAATTTAGTTTCAAGCTCAAATATTAATGCATCTATGGAGGAAGGGTTGGGGAAGAAGAGAGAAGAGAGTGACGTACCTTTTTCGCTGAGCAGCGGCTGGGGTGGGGGGTCTGGGGTCTCAGTGGAGGAAGAAAAGAGAACAAAGAAAGAAAAGAGAAGAAGAAAGAAATGGGAGCGGGGCTGTGGTTTTAAAAGAAATCTGGGACTGATTCCATCACAAAACTAGCGACCGTTTTAGTTACAAATTTAAAAAGTAAGTTGGCTAAAATTAAAATAAATTTGCATTTGTTTCTGCTGAAAATGGTCAAACAAAGTAGTTTGACATTTAGTTTTCGACTGAATCCAACGTAATTTTTTATCCCGACTTTTTGCGCTCGTTGCGACCAGTGTTGTCAGAAATATAGTTGAAAGAATTAAAAACTATATAATAAATATTATTTTGTGAATTTCTGACCGAATTAGCAGGAAATTTCTGACTAATTTTTCCGATTGGAATTTTCAGTCGAAAATATTTTTTTTTAGTAGTTATAACGTGCTAGAGTTCCAATATAATATACTGGAAGTTTATACTCATGAACTCCATAATCTAGCATATTGTGCTAAAACTTTCCTTATGCTAGAGTTCCAACATAATATGCTGGAAGTTTATATGCATGACCTCCATAATCCAGCATATTATGTGGGAACTTTTCATATATCAGCAAAATAGTAATTATTTTTCAATAAATTTACAAACACTGGCAATTAACAGTCCAAAAATTAACTAACCCGTGCTATATTTACCAAATATACTCCAAGAAAATGCAATCGACATGACTCATTCAAACTTGAACTGATTGGGCTTAGAGTATATTCGTGAATGAGTCAACTAAAGATATAGCTCAAATAAATTTCAAAAATTGGGTTAATTTGGAGGACATAGGAAACCCAATTTTTTTTGTTGGTAAACCAGATTATTTAATTAATAATAATTACAGAGCAATCATGTTCATAGGGATGTCCAGGTGGCCAACATTGTTGGTTAGAGTGTCATTAATTATTACAAGGCAAACCATAGTTGGTTTTTACTAAATGTAGTTCCTGATGTCTGGCCACATTGTATCGTTAGCAAATATTGAAAGAACTGCCAAAAATTAAGTTTTATCAAAAAGCCTCCTCTTTGCTTCCTCGTTAGCTAAAAGGTTAAGCAGATTGATATGTATCCATCTCATTCAAATTGTTTGGTAGCTAATATTGTTGACTTGGTTTGGTAGTCAACCTTGTTGAGTTTGTCAAATATTGGTAGCCAATTTTATTGACTTGGTTTGGTTGGTAACCAACCTTATTGAAATTGTAAAAAAGGTGTAGAAATTATCAAATATTGTAGGCTTTAGAGAGTGAGATTTTGGCTATAAAAGGAGAGCTTCAACTCTCATTTCTACACACCAAAAAAGAGAGAAAAGAGAGAGTAAGATATTCCATAAACTATAAGAAAATAGTTTGTGAAGAAAAATAGAGTGTGAGAGATATTGTAGTGAGGTGAAAAAAGCAAAAGAGTATTTTAATTCTTTTGAGGGTGTAGTGGTCTTAGGAGTATTTTTACTCGTTACTACACAATATACAATTCCTCGCTATGGTGATATCAGTTTCTCCTCTTGGCCGTAGTTTTTTCTCCTTATTCAGAAGGGTTTCCATGTAAAATCTTGGTGTCATTATTGCTAACCATTACTTTGTATTTTGCGTTTATCACTAATACCATGGATACTATTTTACGGGGTTTATTCCCAACAAGTGGTATCGGAGCCAAGGTTCTATCTGAGTATGCTCTGTGATTGCAGCATAGTCTGAACTTCCACATCAGAAAAGAATTATTTTGGTCTCATAATAAATAGTATTTATATTTGTGATAAACGATGAAAACCAACACTAGTAGAATGATTACTTTGAATGGCACAAATTATGCCATTTGGAAGGGCAAATGGAAGAGTTGCTCTATGTCAAGAATTTTCATCAACCTGTCTTCGCTACTATAAAGCATGATAATACATCACATGAAGAGTGGAGTTTGTTACACATGCAGGTTTGCGGCTTTATTAGACAGTGGGTTGACGATAATGTTTTGAACCATATTTTCGGGGAGATACATGCTCAGACCCTATGGGAGCACCTTGAAAGTTTGTATGCTCGAAAAACTGGAAACAACAAGATGTTTCTGATAAAGCAGATGTTGGGTTTAAAATACCACGATGGTTCCGCAATGACAGATCATCTGAATAATTTTGAGGGGATCATAAACTAGTTATATGCTATGGGCATTAAATTTGATGAAGAAATTCAAGGCTTGTTTATACATGGTTCCCTACCAGATTCTTGAAAAATTCTTAGAACTTCATTATCAAATTATGCTCCGGATGGTATGATCTCTATGGATCTTGCAAAAAGAAACCTTTTAAATGAAGAGATGAGAAGAAAATCTCAAGGTTCCTCCTCATTCAGATGTCTTGGTGACTGACTCTAGGGGAGAAACAAGAATCGAGGTTCTCAAAATAGAGAACATAATAGAAGCAAATCCAGAAGCAGACTTAAAGATATTGAGTGCTATCATTGCGGGAAGAAATGGCACACAAAGAAGTTCTGCCGAATTTTGAAAAAGGAGAATAGAGATAAGGAAGAACAGAAAGAAAATGGCAATCTTGTGGCCACCGTCACTACAGAAGATCTTGTTACTGTCCTTGATGTAGATCTGATAAATATTTTTTATGATGAGTCAAGATGGGTTGTGGACAGTGGTGCCGCATCTCATGTGACATCAAGGAAGGAATTTTTCTCATCCTATACTCAAGGTGACTTTGGAACTTTGAGTATGGGTAATGAGACAGTATCTAGGGTGGCTGGTGTTGGAACGATTTGTTTGGAAACTAGTATTGGAACTAAACTAGTTTTAAACAATGTAAAGCATACACATGATGTTCGTTCGCACTTGATCTCTGTTGGTATTTTGGATGATGAGGGATATGTAAATACCAATGGTGCTGGAAAGTGGAAGCTCACTAAGGGTTCCATGATTGTAGCTCGTGGGGAAAAGCATCGTGGTCTATACTGGACTACGGCCTCTACTTGTGTTGATATGGTACTTTTGAGTTCCCACTCTGACTATTTAGAAGGCTATAATAATAAAGCCGTTGAGAGCAATAACTCTTCAACGTTATGGCATAAGAGGCTTAGCCATATTAGCAAGAAATGACTATATGTTTTGGCTAAGGAGAATTTATTATCAAATTTTGAAAGTGCAAAGTTAGAAAAATGTGAGCACTGCTTGGCTGGAAAACAAAAAGGAGTTTCTTTCCAGTCTCATCCTCCTTCAAGAAAGATAGAGTTGCTTGAGTTGGAACATTCAGATTTATGTGGTCCAATGAAGACAAGAACTTTGGGTGGTGCATTTTGTTTTGCTACCTTTATTGATGATTGCTCAAGGAAACTTTGGGTCTACATCTTGAAGACTAAAGATCAAGTGTTGGCTGTTTTTAAGCAGTTTCAGGCATCAGTTGAAAAAGAAACTGGAAAGAAGCTGAAGTGTATTCGTACTGATAACAGTGGTGAATATTGTGGATCGTATAGGGCAAAAATCACGTGCTCACACAAGGTATCAGACACCAAAAGACTCCTCCTAAGACTCCTCAGCTTAACGGCTTAGCAGAAAGGATGAACAGGACCTTGATGGAAAGAGTCAAATGTTTGCTTTCTGGAGCAAAGTTGCCAAATTCCTTTTGGAGTGAGGCTTTATTGATTGCCACACATGTTATTAATCTATCCCCTGCGGTTTCTTTGCAAAGTGATGTTCAAAACAGAGTTTGGTATGGAAAGGATGTTTCCTATGAACACTTAAAATTGTTTGGTTGTAGAGCTTTTGTACATGTGCCAAAAGATGAGAGGTCAAAATTAACTACCAAGACAAGGCAGTGCATCTTTATTGGTTATGGCCTTGATGAGTTTGGTTACAGGCTATATGATCCAATTGAGAAGAAGGTCGTGAGAAGCCGTGATGTTATCTTTGTGGAGGATCAAACCATTGAAGATATTAATAAAGTGGAGAAACTAAAACCTTCAAGTTCTGAAGGTTTAGTTAATCTTGATCAAGTTCCTCATACAAATGCAGATGACGTTGGTGGGCTCAATGATGATGGTGATGCTCAGAACCATATTCCAGATCAGCATATTGATGGTGATGATGATAACAACGCTAATGTTGATGAGGTAGATGCTCCTACTCACGAAGCTGTGGAAGAGTTAGATATTCCACTCAGGAGGTCTTCTAGACCCCATACTCCTTCCTCCCGTTATTCACCCGCTGAGTATGTATTACTCACTGATGGGAGAGAACCTGAATATTATGCGGAGGCCATAGAAGATGAGCACAAGGATCAATGGATTGAATCCATGCAAGATGAGATAAAATCTCTGCATGAGAACCATACTTATGAGTTGGTGAAATTGCCTAAAGGCATGAGAGCTTTGAAGAATAAGTGGGTGTTCAAAGTTAAAGGTGAAGAACATAGTTTGAAGCCCAGATACAAAGCTAGATTGATCGTCAAAGGATTTAGTCAAAGGAAAGGTATTGACTTTGACAAAATATTTTCTCCTATCGTGAAAATGTCCTCCATTTGAACAGTTCTTGGTTCGACTGCTAGTCTTGATTTGGAGATTGATCAGATGGATGTGAAGACTGCCTTTCTTCTTGGTGACTTAGAAGAGGAGATCTATATGGAACAACCTGAGGGCTTCAAGGTAAAAGGTAAATAAAATCTTGTATGCAAACTTAAGAAGAGTCTATACGGAATGAAGCAAGCTCCCAGACAGTGGTATAAGAAGTTTGAGTCTGTTATGGGGGAGCAAGGCTACAAGAAGACTTCTTCAGATCACTATGTGTTTGTACAAAGATTTTCTGATGACTTCATCATCCTCTTGCTATATACGGATGATATGTTGATTGTGGGCAAAAATGCTTCCAAGATTGACGAGTTGAAGAAACATTTGCATAAGTCTTTTGCAATGAAAGACTAGGGTCATGCTTAAAAGATTTTAGGCATGGGAATTACTCGTTCGAGAAACGAAAGGAAGCTTTACTTGTCACAGGAGGAGTACATAGAACGTGTAATGGAGCGCTTCAATATGAAGATTGCTAAGTTGGATTCGCGCACCCATTACTAGTCATCTAAAGTTGAGCAAGAAGATGTGTCCTACAACAACAGAGAAAAAGAGAGAATGGCCAAGATTCTTTATTCCCCTGCCTCGGAAGTTTGATGTATGCAATGGTATGCACTCGACTAGATATTACTCATGTAGTCAGTTTTGTTAGCAGATTTCTCAAAAATCGAAAAAAGAGCATTGGGAAGCTATAAAGTGGATACTCGGGTATCTAAGAGGAAGCTCACATGAATGCTTATGTTTAGAAGGATCAAATCCAATTCTGAAGGGCAATACAGATTCAGATATGGCAGGTGACTTTGATAATAGAAAATCCACTACTGGATATTTGTTTACTTTTTCAGGGGAGCTATATCGTGGCAATCGAAGTTACAGAAGTGTGTCGCACTATCTACAACTGAAGCAGAGTATATTACGGCTACTGAAGCTGGCAAAGAGATGATATGGCTCAAGAGATTTCTTCAAGAACTTGGATTGCGACAGATGGAGTGTGGTGTCTATTGCGACAGTCAGAGTGCAATAGACCTGAGCAAAAACTCCATGTACCATGCGAGCACAAAACACATCGACATCAGATATTATTGGATTCGTGAGCAAGTGGAGAACGAATCACTTCAAGTCAAAAAGATTCACACGGTGAAAATCCTGCAGATATGTTGACCAAGGTGGTACCAAGAGACAAGTTCGAGCTATGCAAAGAACTTGTCGGCATGCACTCGGAATAGAAGACATTGCTACCTCCTCTAGATGAATGAGACTGGAGGGGGAGATTGATATGGTATCCATCTTATTCAAATTATTTGGTAGCCAATATTGTTGACTTGGTTTGGTAGCCAACCTTGTTGAGTTTGTCAAATATTGGTAGCCAATTTTATTGACTTGATTTGGTTGGTAACCAACCTTGTTAAAATTGTAAAAAAGGTGTAGAAATTATCAAATATTGTAGGCTTTAGAGAGTGAGATTTTGGCTATAAAAGGAGAGCTTCAACTCTCATTTCTACACACCAAAAAAGAGAGAAAAGAGAGAGTAAGATATTCCATAAACTATAAGAAAATAGTTTTCGAGGACGAACGGTTGTTTTAGAGGTGGAGATTGTGACGACCCAAAGGGTCATCACTTATTTAATTAATCATTTCAAGCTTCTGAGGCCTTGAAAACCTCATTCTATGTTGCCTCGATTTGCGTGCACGATCCGAGCATGTAGCGGAAAGATTTTGTGATAGAAAATATGAATTCTATGAGAAATTTGGATAAAAAATGATATTAATATTGATATGGTTGACTTCGGTCAACATTTTTGGTAAACGGATCCGGACCCGAGATTGGATGGTCCCGAGAGGTCCGTAGGAAAATATGGGACTTGGACATGTGTCCGGAGTCGAATTTCTGAGGCCTAGAGCCCAAGTTATGAATTTTTATGTGAAATTGTTTTTGATGCAATTATTAAAGGAAATAAATTAATAGACCTTGGTATCGGGCTCGTATTTTGGTTCCGACGCCCGGTACAAGTCTTAAATATTATATATGTGATTTCCGTAAAGTTTGGTGACATTTGGATGTCGTTTGAGATGTTTTGGACCTTGAGTTCCAAGTTAAGAAGTTTTGAAAATCAAAAGTATGAAAATCATGAGTTTGAGGCTCGATTTGATTAAAACGAAGTGGTATTGGCGATATGATCGCACGAACAAGTCCATAATGTGTTTTTGAGGTTGTGTACATGTTTGGTTTGGAGCCGGGGGGCTCGGGTAAAGATTTGATAGGCCGTTGGATGAAATTCTGAATTTTGAACTGCTGGTTTTTTCACCCAGTTGTTGGCTTCGCAATTGCGAAGAATTTCTCGCAATTGCGAAGGGGACAGTGTAAGGCAAGGCTCGCAAATGCGAACCTTGATCGCAAATGCGAAGCCAGCCTTGTTCGCAAATGCGAACAATTGTTCGCATTTGCGAAGGTCCCCAGTTGCTGCCTTGGTTCGCAAATGCGAACCATTGTTCGCAAATGCGAACGTCCCAGTGACTGCCTTGGTTCGCAAATGCGAACCATTGTTCGCAAATGCGAACACTGCCTTATACAGCATGTGTTCGCAAATGCGAACATTAGTTCGCAAATGCGAGCTGTTCGCAAATGCGAACAAATGTTCGCAAATGCGAACTTCCCACCCTTAGCTTATTTTTCAAACTCCAGAAATTGGTCGGGGTTCGCAATTGCGAACCCATGTTCGCAAATGCGAACACGGAGACCTGAAAAACACGAATTTCAGTCATTTCTTCATTTTTCACAAAACCAAAACACCCAATTGCGACTCTTCAAGGATTTCTTCTTCATCAAAACGATTGTAAGTCACTTTTTACTTAATTCTTTCAATTCCTAACATCATTAAACATGTTTTTCATAAGAAATCAATGATTTTCATGGTAAAATTCTTGTTTTTGTTAGAAAATAGGGTTTTTCATAAATTGGGGAATTGGACCTCGAATTGAGGTCCGATTTTGAAACAAATTATATACATGAACTCGTGGGGGGATGGGTAACCGGATTTTGGTCCTAACCCCGAATTCCGACCATGTGGGCCCGGGGTTGAAATTTACTATTCATGGCGCAGAATGTTGTAAAAGTGTTATTTGGTATTAAGAATTAGTTGGTGGAGTAGAATTGATGATATTAAATCAATTGTGTATAGATACGGTTGGATTGGAGCCAAATTGAAAGAAAAGACATTTCCACGGATTGGATTGTTCATAAGCATTCGAGGTAAGTGTTTGTTCTATCCTAGCTTGAGGGAATAGGATTATGTGTTATGTGTTATGTGATCGAGTGCGGTGTATGGGCTGTGGTGGCGAGCATCCATACACTGGCGTCTAGTATGACCGTGAGTCGTTGGAAAATAATTATTTTGAGATATATTACAGATGAATTGTTATTGTTCTCCCTTGTTGGGACTTGTTGTGAAGATTATTATTGATTGCCCTTGATGGGACGGATTATGAATTACTGTTTCTTTCTTTACCCTTAACTGTGATTGTTATTTGGGTGAGGAAGAGTGATAATGCACGAAGGGTGATGCCGTGCCATGTTTTATTTATTTATGCACGAATGTTAATGCCGTGCCATGTTTATTTATTGATTATGCACGAAGGATCATGCCGTGCCCTGTTATTGAACCATGTACGAAGGATCATGCCGTACTATGGATGTGAGGATGAGAGTAAAAGCACGAAGGGTGATGGCGTGTACTTTATTTGTTTATTTGGTGAGGATGAGAGTAAAAGCACGAAGGGTGATGCCGTGCAATTGTTTGCTATTCCTTGACTTGACATTACTTGTTTTTCCATTATATTTCATTTGGGTGATGCCGTGCAACTATTTGCCATTCCTTGACTTGATATTACTTGTGTTTCCATTATACCTTGTTTTCCTTGTGAACTTATTTGATTGTTTATTTGGGTGAGGAAGAGTGATAATGCACGAAGGGTGATGCCGTGCCATGTTTATTTATTTATGCACGAAGGTTAATGCCGTGCCATGTTTATTTATTGATTATGCACGAAAGATCATGCCGTGCCCTATTATTGAACCATGTACGAAGGATCATGCCGTACTATGAATGTGAGGATGAGAGTAAAAGCACGAAGGGTGATGCCGTGTAACTGTTTGCTATTTCTTGAATTGATATTACTTGTGTTTACATTACACTTTGTTTTTCCTTGTGAAATTATTAACTGTGGTTAATTGTTGAATTCTTTAAGATATTCCTTATGGTGTTAATACTTGATTATTTCTTGTTATTTTGTGGTACACATATATATATTGAATTGCACGGGTTTATGTGGGTGTCTGGTCCTAGGCTTGTCACTACTTCGCCGGGATAGGCCAGGCACTTACCAGCACATGGGGTCGGTTGTGCTGATGCTACACTTCTGTGCGTTTTTGCACAGGTCCAGGTTACGATCAGGAGCAGCAGCAGCGGTAAATAGATTGCGTGGGAGTTGATCACATTTGAGACCGAGGTAGCTTGCAGACGTCCGCAGGCCCGACGTCTCTTTCTTTATTTATGTTAATAGCTGTAGTCTCATTGTTCCGAGACAAACGGAATTATGTTATATTTCCTTCAGACTTTTATGTGTAGTATTTCATAGTAGTTTGTGAGTTGGTGACTCCACGTCTTGGGTAGAGGATTTCAGTATAATTTTCACCTTGTGATTTGTTAGTTCCATTTCGATAAAGTATTCCGCATTTATTTAATTAAGATTGTGTTAAAAACGGGATAGTATGAATACGGTGGCTTGCCTAGCTACCACGAGTAGGCGCCATCACGATCCCGATGTTGGGGGAAAATCCGGGTCGTGACACTGGTATTCAGCTTTTAGGACTTATTTAACCTACAGCCAGGCTTAGTAGAGTTTGAGAGGTAGGTACGGAGACGTCTGTACTTGTCCTCCAGAGTCTATTGAGTTAGGAAAAAGTCTCTCATTTGTTCTTTCTTGTCGTGCGACTTGTTCCTCGATTACTGATTGAATTTCTATTCTGTCCTTTCGCAGATGGTAAGGACACGCACTTCTTCGTCCGCTGACCAGCAGCCTGAGCCCCAGACAGCTCCCGTGAGGGGCAGGGGCCAAGGTCGTATCAGAGGCCATGGTAGGGGTAGAGCTCAGCCTCAGGCAGCTACCCCAGAGGTGGAGCCTCATATTGAGATTGAAGAGGAAGTTCCGGTTCCAGCAGCTCCAGTGGGCCCAGCTCAGGTCCCGGGAGAGGCTTTGATTACCCCGGATCTCCGGGATGCTTTGGTCGGAATAGCGGGATTTATGGATAGCATTGCCGGAGCGGGTTTATTATCGGTTGCCCCGGCCCTTCTCAGGGTGGAGGAGGGGCCCGGACTCCTGTTGCTCGTACTCGGAGCCGGTAGCTCCTCGGCCTCAGGCACCGGTAATCCAGCCAGCTGTGGCCACTCGGTCGGGTACCACGGCTCATGCGGTGATGGAGCGGCCATGACTTCGATTCGTTATGGAGGCTTGATCGGTTCTCCGAGCTATTTACCACTACATTCGGTGGAGCCGCATCAGAGGATCCTCGGGACTTTTTATTCAGTTGCCATGAGATTCTGAAGACTATGGGGATCGTGGAGACAAACGGAGTTGATTTATGTACCTTCAGACTGCAGGATCCGCCAAGACTTGGTGGAGAGATTATTGCATGACTCGACCGGCGGGGTCCCCAGCTACTATCGTGGGACCGGTTTGCGGAGCCGTTTATGGAGAAGTTTCTCCTTGCTACTCGGCGGGATTTACTTCGGAGGCGGTTTGAGCGCCTCCGTCAGGGCACTATGACGGTTACACGGTATGAGACGAGATTTATTGACTTGGCTCGTCATGCGGTGGTGATACTTCCCACGGAGCGGGAGAGGGTCCGCGGTTTATAGATGGGCTTAATCAGCCGATTAGACTCCAGATGGCTATGGGCGTGGGGAGTGACATATCATTTCGGGAGGCAGCCAATGCAGCACGCAGAGTTGAGATGGCTCTTGCTAGGGGAGGCGGTTATTCTTCGGATAAGAGGCCTCGTCATTCAGGCAGGTTTGGTAGTTCTTCCTCTGGTAGGAGAGAATCCTTTGATAGAGGCCAGTCCTCCAGGCCTTTTCATTCCGCCCTTCAGGCTTCACGGGGTGGATCGGGTGATCGTGGTTCTCGGGGGCATTATTCAGACCAGTATCCTATTAATGCTCAGCCTCTTCGGAGTGTTCGTGGAGGCCATTCGGGTCGTCGGGGCCAGCGGCCCTATCGGTCTAAGAGTCGCTACGGTTGTGGTGACCCGGGTCATTTTATCGGGAATTGCCCTATAGCGGCGGGCAACTCTCGGCGGCGAGGTCCTCGTCCTATGATTCGAGGCCCCAGCTGACCCTCGGCCTGCCCAGCCGGCCGGAGGCGGGGGTAGAGATTTTAGAGGTGGAGGTCGAGACCGTAGAGGTAGAGACCGACCAGGGCGAGAGGTAGAGGTCGGCCGGTTGATGGTCGTCCTAGAGACGCGGCTCAGAGGGAGGTGCGGATCCCCGTTTCTATGCTTTACCGGCCAGGCCGGAGGCGAGGCATCAGATGTCGTGATTACGGGTACTATTCTTGTGTGTGGCGAGAGGTGCTTCGGTATTATTTGACCCTGGATCTACATATTCCTATGTGTCTTCCTACTTCGCACCGTATTTGGTCGTGCCCGCCTATGCTCTGGATATTCCAGTTTATGTGGCTACGCCAATGGGTGACTCTATTGTAGTCGATCGGGTGCATCGTTCGTGCGTAGTTATATTTGGGGGTCTTGAGACCCGTGTTGATCTGTTGCTCTTGGATATGGTAGATTTTGATGTCATATTGGGGATGGACTGGTTGTCCCCATACCATGCTATTCTTGATTGTCATGCTAAGGCTGTCACCTTAGCCTTGCCAGAATCACCCCGATTAGAGTGGAAGGGTACCTCAAGCCACTCCGTTCGCACTGTTATTTCTTATGTTAAGGCTCGACGTATGGTCGAGAAGGGGTGTCTAGCTTATTTGGCTTATGTTCGTGATTCCGGCGCAGAAGTTCCTTCCATTGATTCAGTCCCTATTGCACGGGAGTTTCCTGAGGTTTTTCCTTCAGACCTGCCGGGCATGCCACCCGACAGGGATATTGACTTCTGTATTGATTTGGCACCGGGCACTCGGCCCATCTCTATTCCACCCTATCGTATGGCCCCGCCGGAGTTAAAAGAGTTGAAAGATCGGTTGCAGGACCTTCTTGAGAAGGGTTTTATCAGACCCAGTGTTTCCCCCTGGGGAGCACCTGTATTATTTGTAAAGAAGAAGGATGGCTCGATGCGGATGTGTATTGATTACCGGCAGTTAAACAAGGTGACTATCAAAAATAAATATCCACTGCCGAGGATTGATGATTTGTTTGACCGGCTCCAGGGAGCGAGGGTATTCTCTAAGATAGACTTGAGGTCAGGCTACCATCAGCTGAAGATCAGGGCGGCTGACATTCCTAAGACGACCTTTCGCTCTAGATATGGGCATTATGAGTTCTTGGTCATGTCCTTCGGGTTGTCCAATGCCCCAGCAGCATTCATGGAGTTGATGAATCGGGTATTCAGGCCTTACTTAGATCTGTTCGTGATAGTCTTCATAGATGACATCCTGGTATACTCCCGCGGCCAGGAAGAGCACGAGCAGCACCTCAGAGTGGTTCTTCAGACTCTGAAGGATAATCGACTATATGCCAAATTTTCAAAATGTGGGTCCTGGTTGAGTTCAATGGTATTTTTGGGTCATATCGTATCGGTGGAGGGTATTCAGGTGGACCCAAAGAAGATTGTGGCAGTCCAGAATTGGCCTCGACCAGCTTCAGTGACCGAGATCCGGAGTTTCTTGGGGTTAACAGGTTACTACCGTCGATTTGTAGAGGGGTTCTCTTCTATTGCAGCCCCGATGACCAGGTTGACCCAGAAGGGTGCTTAGTTCAAGTGGTCAGATGAGTGTGAGGCGAGCTTTCAGAAGCTCAAGACGGCTTTGACTACAGCACCAGTGTTGATACTACCTACGGGTGCAGGGCCTTATACGGTTTACAGTGATGCATCCCGTACGGGGCTTGGAGCGGTATTGATGTAGGATGGTAAGGTTATTGCTTACTCTTCGAGACAGTTGAAAATCCATGAAAAGAATTATCTGGTTCATGATCTTGAGCTCGCAGCAGTGGTTCATGCCTTAAAAATCTGGAGGCATTATCTATATGGTGTGACATGTGAGGTGTACACTGATCACAAAAGCCTACAGTACTTGTTCAAACAGAAGGAGTTGAATCTACGACAGCGGAGATGGTTAGAGTTGCTAAAAGACTATGATGTTACTATATTATATCACCCGGGTAAGGCCAATGTGGTGGCCGATGCATTGAGTAGAAAGTATGCCAGCATGGGTAGTCTTGCATATATTCCGGTCAATCAGAGACCATTAGCTCTAGATGTCCAGGCCTTAGCCAACCGGTTCGTGAGATTAGACATTTCTGAGCCTAGCAGAGTGTTAGCCTGCACGGTCGCTCGTTCTTCCTTATTAGAGCGTATCCGTGAGAGGCAATTTGATGATCCTCGTTTGCGTGAGTTGAGAGATACAGTACAGCGGGGAGGTGCCACACAGGTAAACCTAGATGATGATGGGGTATTGAAATTGCAGGGTAGAGTTTGTGTGCCCAATGTCGAAGGAATTCGAGAGTTGATCTTAGCAGAGGCCCACAGTTCGCGGTATTCTATTCACCCAGGCGCCGCGAAGATGTACCAGGACTTACGGCAACACTATTGGTGGCGCGGAATGAAGAAAGATATCGTTGCGTATGTCGCTCGGTGTCTAAATTGTCAGCAGGTGAAATATGAGCACCAGAGACCTGGTGGTGTATTCCGGAGGATTGAAATTCCCGAGTGGAAATGGGAGCGGATCACTATGGACTTCGTTACTGGACTTCCTTTGACTCGGAGGAAATTTGATGCTATTTGGGTCATTGTTGATAGGTTGACCAAGTCGGCACACTTTATTCCAATGTCTGTCTCCTACTCGTCGGAGAGGTTAGCGGAGGTTTACATTAGGGAGATTGTTCGTCTCCGTGGGGTGCCGATATCTATTATCTACGATCGGGGTACGCGGTTTACCTCGCGGTTACGGGAGAGCGGTTCGGCGGGGAGTTAGGCACCCGAGGTTCGGTTGAGTACGGCATTTCATCCTCGGACGGATGGCCGGTCGGAGAGGACTATTCGGATTCTCGAGGACATGCTTCGAGCCTGTGTTATTGATTTCGGAGGCTCGTGGGACCGGTTTCTGCCGTTAGCAGAGTTCGCCTACAATAACAGTTACCAATCTAGCATCCGGATGGCCCCGTATGAGGCGTTGTATGGTAGGCGATGTCGATCACCGGTTGGATGGTTTGAACCGGGAGAGGCTCGGTTGTTAGGAACGGACTTAGTTCAGGAGGCCTTGGATAAGGTCAAGACTATTCAGGAGAGATTGCGTTCAGCTCGGTCCAGGCAAAAGACTTATGCGGATCGTAAGGTTCGAGATGTAGATTTCATGGTTGGTGAACGAGTATTGCTCGGGTGTCGCCTATGAAGGGCGTGATGAGGTTTGGGAAGAATGGCAAGCTCAGCCCTAGGTATATTGGCCCATTTGAGATTCTAGACAGAGTGGGAGGGGTGGCTTACGGATTAGCTTTGCCGCCTAGCTTATCAGCCGTGCATCCAGTTTTTCATGTATCTATGCTTCGGAGATACCACGGCGATCCCACACATGTGTTAGACTTCAGAGTACTGTCCAATTGGACAATGATCTATCTTACGAGGAGGAGCCGGTGGCCATTCTAGACCGGCAGGTTCGACAGTTAAGGTCGAAGAGTTATCCTTCTGTGCGTGTTCAGTGGAGAGGTCAGCCTCCTGAGGCATCGACATGGGAGTCCGAGTCTGATATGCGGAGCCGTTACCCACACTTGTTTCCTGACTCAGGTACTTCTTTTCTTTGTCCGTTCGAGGACGAACGGTTGTTTTAGAGGTGGAGATTGTGACGACCCAAAGGGTCATCACTTATTTTATTAATAATTTCAAGCTTCTGAGGCCTTGAAAACCTCATTCTATGTTGCCTCGATTTACGTGCACGATCCGAGCATGTAGCCGGAAAGATTTTGTGATAGAAAATATGAATTCTATGAGAAATTTGGATAAAAATGATATTAATATTGATATGGTTGACTTCGGTCAACATTTTTGGTAAACGGATCCGGACCGAGATTGGATGGTCCCGAGAGGTCCGTAGGAAAATATGGGACTTGGACATGCGTCCGGAGTCGAATTCCTGAGGCCTAGAGCCCAAGTTATGAATTTTTATGTGAAATTGTTTTTGATGCAATTATTAAAGGAAATAAATTAATAGACCTTGGTATCGGGCTCGTATTTTGGTTCCGACGCCCGGTACAAGTCTTAAATATTATATATGTGATTTCCGTAAAGTTTGGTGACATTTGGATGTCGTTTGAGATGTTTTGGACCTTGAGTTCCAAGTTAAGAAGTTTTGAAAATCAAAAGTATGAAAATCATGAGTTTGAGGCTCGATTTGATTAAAACGAAGTGGTATTGGCGATATGATCGCACGAACAAGTCCATAATGTGTTTTTGAGGTTGTGTACATGTTTGGTTTGGAGCCCGGGGGCTCGGGTAAAGATTTGATAGGCCGTTGGATGAAATTCTGAATTTTGAACTGCTGGTTTTTTCACCCAGCTGTTGGCTTCGCAATTGCGAAGAATTTCTCGCAATTGCGAAGGAGACAGTGTAAGGCAAGGCTCGCAAATGCGAACCTTGATCGCAAATGCGAAGCCGGCCTTGTTCGCAAATGCGAACAATTGTTCGCATTTGCGAAGGTCCCCAGTGCTGCCTATGTTCGCAAATGCGAACAATAGTTCGCAAATGCGAACATTTCCCATATGACTGCCTTGGTTCGCAAATGCGAACCATTGTTCGCAAATGCGAACACTGCCTTATACAGCATGTGTTCGCAAATGCGAACATTAGTTCGCAAATGCGAATTGTTCGCAAATGCGAACAAATGTTCGCAAATGCGAACTTCCCACCCTTAGCTTATTTTTCAAACTCCAGAAATTGGTCGGGGTTCGCAATTGCGAACCCATGTTCGCAAATGCGAACACAGAGACCTGAAAAACACGAATTTCGGTCATTTCTTCATTTTTCACAAAACCAAAACACCCATTTGCGACTCTTCAAGGATTTCTTCTTCATCAAAACGATTGTAAGTCACTTTTTACTTAATTCTTTCAATTCCTAACATCATTAAACATGTTTTTCATAAGAAATCAATGATTTTCATGGTAAAATTCTTGTTTTTGTTAGAAAATAGGGTTTTTCATAAATTGGGGAATTGGACCTCGAATTGAGGTCCGATTTTGAAACAAATTATATACATGAACTCGTGGGGGGATGGGTAACCGGATTTTGGTCCTAACCCCGAATTCCGACCATGTGGGCCCGGGGTTGAAATTTACTATTCATGGCGCAGAATGTTGTAAAAGTGTTATTTGGTATTAAGAATTAGTTGGTGGAGTAGAATTGATGATATTAAATCAATTGTGTATAGATACGGTTGGATTGGAGCCAAATTGAAAGAAAAGACATTTCCACGGATTGGATTGTTCATAAGCATTCGAGGTAAGTGTTTGTTCTATCCTAGCTTGAGGGAATAGGATTATGTGTTATGTGTTATGTGATCGAGTGCGGTGTATGGGCTGTGGTGGCGAGCATCCATACATTGGCGTCTAGTATGACCGTGAGTCGTTGGAAAATAATTATTTTGAGATATATTACAGATGAATTGTTATTGTTCTCCCTTGTTGGGACTTGTTGTGAAGATTATTATTGATTGCCCTTGATGGGACGGATTATGAATTACTGTTTCTTTCTTTACCCTTAATTGTGATTGTTATTTGGGTGAGGAAGAGTGATAATGCACGAAGGGTGATGCCGTGCCATGTTTTATTTATTTATGCACGAAGGTTAATGCCGTGCCATGTTTATTTATTGATTATGCACGAAGGATCATGTCGTGCCTTGTTATTGAACCATGTACGAAGGATCATGCCGTACTATGGATGTGAGGATGAGAGTAAAAGCACGAAGGGTGATGCCGTGTACTTTATTTGTTTATTTGGTGAGGATGAGAGTAAAAGCACGAAGGGTGATGCCGTGCAATTGTTTGCTATTCCTTGACTTGACATTACTTGTTTTTCCATTATATTTCATTTGGGTGATGCCGTGCAACTATTTGCCATTCCTTGACTTGATATTACTTGTGTTTCCATTATACCTTGTTTTCCTTGTCAACTTATTTGTGATTGTTATTTGGGTGAGGAAGAGTGATAATGCACGAAGGGTGATGCCGTGCCATGTTTATTTATTTATGCACGAAGGTTAATGTCGTGCCATGTTTATTTATTGATTATGCACGAAGGATCATGCCGTGCCCTATTATTGAACCATGTACGAAGGATCATGCCGTACTATGAATGTGAGGATGAGAGTAAAAGCACGAAGGGTGATGCCGTGCAACTGTTTGCTATTCCTTGAATTGATATTACTTGTGTTTACATTATACTTTGTTTTTCCTTGTGAGATTTTAACTGTGGTTAATTGTTGAATTCTTTAAGATATTCCTTATGGTGTTAATACTTGATTATTTCTTGTTATTTTGTGGTACACATATATATATTGAATTGCACGGGTTTATGTGGGTGTCTGGTCCTAGGCTTGTCACTACTTCGCCGGGATAGGCCAGGCACTTACCAGCACATGGGGTCGGTTGTGCTGATGCTACACTTATGTGCGTTTTTGCACAGGTCCAGGTTACGATCAGGAGCAGCAGCAGCAGTAAATAGATTGCGTGGGAGTTGATCACATTTGAGACCGAGGTAGCTTGCAGACGTCCGCAGGCCCGGCGTCTCTTTCTTTATTTATGTTAATAGCTGTAGTCTCATTGTTCCGAGACAAACGGAATTATGTTATATTTCCTTCAGACTTTTATGTGTAGTATTTCATAGTAGTTTGTGAGTTGGTGACTCCACGTCTTGGGTAGAGGATTTCAGTATAATTTTCACCTTGCGATTTGTTATTTCCATTTCGATAAAGTATTCCGCATTTATTTAATTAAAATTGTGTTAAAAACAGGATAGTATGAATACAGTGGCTTGCCTAGCTACCACGAGTAGGCGCCATCAAAAATAGTTTGTGAAGAAAAATAGAGTGTGAGAGATATTATAGTGAGGTGAAAGAAGCAAAAGAGTGTTTACTTCTTTTGAGGGTGTAGAGGTCTTAGGAATATTTTTACTCGTTACTACACAGTGTAAAATTTCTCGCTATAGTGATATCGGTTGCTCCTCTTGGCCATGGTTTCCTTATTCAGAAGGGTTTCCACGTAAAATCTTGGTGTCATTATTGCTGCATTTCTATTCTTGCTGATTTAACCATTTCTTTGTGTTCTACGTTTATCACTAATACTGTAAATACTATTTTACGGGGTTTATTCCCAACAACACGTGGTTCTACTACCTAAAGCTATTGCTTATGATTGGGTTCCTTAGTCGATTTATCGAAAATCTGCATTTAGAAATAATAGAATTGTAAGGCAAATGACCAGCATTTAACATCTTAATAATTTTCATTGAATCATTGTTAATGCTTAAAGGAGTGAGGTTATGTTCTACTGCTAGTGTACGAGGCTCTTGCACTTAAATATAGTGTCATTATTTTTATAGTGAGCCCCCAAAAAAGAAAACAAAATTCTTGTGATAGGCTCTGTCCCTAGTCAAAAATATAGTGAAATAACCTTCCCTATTCTTTCTCCAGACCCTGCTATTAAGAAGAATGTTCACTTCTTATGATGAATAAAGGTTATTGTACATCTTCAGGTAGAAAAACATAAAACTTGAGACAACGTAGAGGGCTTGACTTTCTCAAAGGTCGACGGGGAAGTCTATGTGAAAGTTTGCTAATTGTTATGAGTTATGACAATGAGCAACCAGTAACCACTGAGCAGGGGCGGATTTACCATGGTTAAAGCGGTGTCATCCGACACCGCTTTGTCAAATTTTTTTTTAAATATATATATATATATATCAGTAATATGCTACAGAAAAAACGTGTAAAAGTAAATTAAAATGACGCTTTGTTAAAATTTTTTATTATATATATATATATATATAGGTCGGGGGGTTGGGAGTTCGAAACTCAGCAGCGTGTTTCTTTCCTTTGAATTTTTGAGCAACACGTTTTCTTTAAATTTTTTAGCAGTACGTTATCTTGTTCCGCGAGCATATTCTTATTAACTAGTATAGTACCCGCCGAAATTGCTTGACGTGAGTTGTTCTACTACTTTTAGTTTTTCTCTTTTTTCTTTCTAATTGGAATTTCTTCAAACATATATTACTTTACTTTTTGAGTTGATTTTTGTGCAATTTACAAGATTATCTAATTGATGTTTTGATTTATAATTCAGCTTAAATTCCAATGAAGAGATTTTATTCTGTAGTACCTCCCGAGCCTTCAAAACAAGGTTCAACTTCTCAAAGTTCATCTAACTTGGAAGAAACGACCGATGAGTTGGAACAACATCCACGAAGTGAAGGAGTTAATTTGAATTCTTTAGAGACTGATCCGGCTAAAAGATTAGCAATTCGAAAATATCATCCAAATGATCGTGATGCAGTAAGAAGAAGATATATTCAACAAGGTCCTTGCCGACCTCGAAATCACAATTTCCCACAAACAAATTTTTATGGGCAATTGTGTCGCTTTAATCCACGATGGTTTGTTGACTACGATTGGTTGGTGTATAGCATAACAAAAGATGCGGCATATTGCTTCTATTGTTATTTGTTTCAAGATGAATGTATTAATCAAGGGGGAGGAGATGTATTTTCAAGCATAGGGTTTACAAGTTGGAACAAGAAGGATAGATTTGCTATGCATATTAGTGGACCAAACAACGTTCATAATCAGTCAAGAAGGAATTGTGAAGATTTGATGAGACAAAATCAATCCATTCAAAGTGCATTTGCTAAACAATCTGAACAACAAAAGTTAGAATACCGAACTCGTTTAGAAGCTGCAATTGACGTGATAAGATATCTTTTGAACCAAGGATTATCATTTCGGGGACATCGTGAAGGTGAGTCATCTTTTAATAGAGGTAATTATATTGAACTTCTTACATGGTATGCAAAGCTATGTAAAAATATTGGTGATGCGTTTAAAAAATCTCCAAAAATAACCAATTGACTTCTCCATATATTCAAAAGGATATTATCATTGCATGTAAGATGGAAACAATTAAGAGTATCATTAAGGATATAGATGATGATCACTTTTCTATCTTAGTTGATGAATCTCGTGATGTGTCATGTAAGGAGCAAATGGCTATTGTTTTACGTTATGTTGATAGAAGGGAAAGCGTGATGGAGCGATTTATGGGTATTGTTCATGTTCGTGATACTTCTGCATTGTCTCTAAGGAATGAAATTATCAGTTTACTTGCTCAACATTCTTTAAGTCCGTCTTCTATACGTGGACAATGTTATGATGGAGCAAGCAACATGCAAGGTGATATAAATGGTCTTAAGATCTTAATGCAAAAAGAAAGTAGAGGTGCTCATTCTATTCATTGTTTTGCTCATCAACTTCAATTAACTCTTGTTGCGGTTTCTAAAAGATGTGATGAAGTACAAGAACTTTTATTATTGGTTTCTGATAGATTAAATATGGTGGGAGCTTCTTTCAAGCGTAGACATGAACTTCGTGAATCTCAAGCAGAAGAAATAGAAGAGGCATTACGTAAAGGGGAGCTTGAAACTGGTAAGGGTTTGAATCAAGAATTGGGTCTTGCTAGAGCTGGTGATACTCGATGGGGATCTCACTATAAATCCTTTAATAATTTTATTATTATGTTTGGTCCTATTATTGATGTGCTTGATGCTATTGTTGTTAACGCACGTTTTGAAGAGAAATGTAAGGCAAAGGGATATCTTAAAGCATGTTTAACATTTGAAGTTGTCTTCGTATTGCATTTAATGCGTACAGCTTTAGCAATCACAAATTAGCTTAATGCAGCCTTTCAAAAGAAGGAGCAAGATATTGCAAATGCCATGTTACTTGTTGGAGTGGCAAAGGATTAGTTGCTAATATTAAGAAAAGAAGGTTGGAATTTAGTCATGGTTTTTGTTTGCTCAAAAAGATATTGAATACCTTTGAACTAATCAATTAATGTAAACAACGGGATAATCGAAATCAATGGCAATATAAATCGAAGATCGATCGTTAGGCTAATGTGCATGGATAATTCGTATATAGATATAATAAAGTTTAATGTAGAGTATATAATAAGTGAGCAGTGAAAATGCTGGTAATAAAGAGAAAAATAATGTAGAGAGAGAGAGATATCTTATTAAAAATTGATCGATCCCTACAAATGGGGGGAGGCCCTCCTTTATATAGCAAGGAGGCCCACTCGCCCAACTATTACATTGACGCCCGGATACTACAAGCGTATTCGGAATATAAACCGGGGGATTGGGGACGTCCTCCTAGACAGGTCCGCAGACTTGGTGTTTTAAGGGCGGGGCCACACCCTTCTCGGCGTACGACCATAAGTGAAGACGTCCTCGAATGTTGCCGTCCTCGTAAGTTGGAGTGGCAAAGGATCAGTTGCAGACATTGAGAAAAGAAGGTTGGAATTCACTTATTGATGAGGTATCTCAATTCTGTATAAAATATGATATTTTTATACCCAAATTTGATGAGCTTTATGTTATCCCTGGAAGATCACGTCGTAGAGTTTCTGAGTACACTGTTTTGCAGCACTACCGTATTGAGGTATTTTGTAAAATTATTGATTGGCAATTTCAAGAACTCAATAATCGCTTTGATGAGGTGACAACTGATTTGCTTCTTGGAGTTGCTTGTTTGAACCCAACTGACTCTTTTTCAAATTTTGACATTGAGAAGATATTAAGATTAGCCGAGTTATATCCTGATGATTTTGATAAATATTCTATGGTCGACCTTCGCTTTCAGCTTTAGAATTACATTGTTGATGTCCGAGATCATGATAAAAGGTTTTCTGGTCTTAGGGGACTTGGTAATCTTTCCATAAAACTAGTGGAGACAAAGAAGCATGCGACTTATCCTCTTGTTTTTCAACTAGTGAAATTTGCTTTGCTTTTGCCAGTTGCTACTGCTACAGTTGAGAGAGCTTTTTCGGCAATGAAGTTGATTAAGACCGATTTGCGGAGTCGAATGGATGATGAGTTTTTGAGTAGTTGTTTGGTGCCTTATTTAGAAAATGATGTATTTAGTCTTATTCCTAATTCGGTTATTATGAATACCTTCCAAAATATGAAAACTCGTCGAGGAGAGTTGTAGTAAGGTAATTATTTTTTAAATATGATGTCGTTACTATATTTGTTTCTTTGTCTACTTTAAATGTCGACACCACTTATAAAAAATCCTGCGTACGCCCCTGCCAGTGAAGTTTGGGTTTTAGTTAATTGACGGGCAAAGATCCATGGAAACGTGCCTGGCCAGGTACTAGTATATGCTACTTCATAGTTTTCTTGAACGACGAGGTAATAGTATATTGGCCAGAGTCCTTATATTATTGGGATGAGAATATTCAATCGAAGTCGGTTGATTTTTCAAAATATTTTTTTTTAGTTTTTTATGAAACCGACCAACTGCTGTCGATTTTTTTAGCGCAAAAATTCAGAAAACTATTTTATATTTCCGTAAAATTTATTTGTCATTTTTTCTTCAAAAGTAATTAAAATTAAAATTCAAATATCGACCCAAATCAGTCGATTATTTCATTCGGTCATATTAAGAATTCAACCCATTCGGTAATTTGACTTTTTTAGTAAAACCAATGTCGATTGTTTTAGGGCGAAAATATAATTAAAGAGTAAAATAAAATAAAATAATGTTTTTGAAACAAAAATACACCAATGGTCTATTCGTAAAATAATATCCTATCAGTACAAACCCAGATGTGCTTCAAACTTTTGCAAATCTCAACATCCTTTTGCCTCAAACTTTTCATGACCAAGACGAAAAGAAAAGGCGAGATAGGGTCACCCCACCTTAGCCCCTCATGTGCTTCAAAAAGACTTTATAGAATTTCATCGATTATGATAAGAGTATATCATTGTGAATATGCAGAAGTGTATACGTTTAATGACATGGTCAAAATCTTTCTCAATGTCGAGCTTGTAGAGCACCTTAGTATCTCTCCCTTTAAAATAATACACAAATTTTACCACCTATAGAATAGGTTAGTACCCTATTTATAACATATAAATACCTTGTTAAGATTTTACATAAAATAATAATCTTTTTTATTTTGTAGCAAAAAATTTAAATTTAATATTTTCCTATATTTAAGCCTTATTAGATGATACAAAGTATTTTTCTCTCACCAATTTATGGTATAACTTCCGTTTTTTGTGAAATGACGCCGCTTAATACAGCTTAATACACCTAAATACAGATTCACCTTCTCATGATTTGCGCTGTCCCGCTTAATACAGCTTAATACACCTAAATGCATATCATGATTTACAGGAATCCCTGTTTGTGCGGCGTCATTTCATGTTGTATTATTGAATACAATTCGTTTAATACATTATATACATCATAAAATAACGTAAAACATATCTATATCACGTAATATAGGAAAGGATTTCTATTTATTGCTTAATTAGGTCTTAATGAATGCCTTTTGTGAAAAATTCTCTTAATTAAAGCTTGGTAAGAGTTTGACGGAGACTATGATCCAAATTTTAGCCCAACTTGACCCAACTCATCTCAATCCAAGCTACTAATTGACCCGTCCATTTATTGACTCTACCCGTTTTGATCCGCCCAAAATTAACTCAGCCCACCCCTCACTCCATCCTATTTATTGACTCAGTCCGTTATAACCCGCCCAAAATCAATTAAACCACCTATTAGACACCCATAGTCTTATCTCAGTCGATGCAATTAAAGTATGAAAAAGCACGGTAGTCAACACTACATTAGCTCTATAAAAAGGCAAATCATCTTAATATAAACTATTCTTGGAAATTGTAGTGAGTAGTTAAGGGAAGTGGTTGGTCCAAAATCTTAATAGTAGATTCAGAGAGAGTAAGTTTTAAAATATATAAATCTAATTTCATCTATACTTGTTTTTCATTCACTCCTAGTTCTATAGAACCAACAAATCCATCCTTGGATCCGCAACTAGTGTAGGGTTACAACAGTAATATGATTTCCGGGCAAACTCAACAATTTGGTAAACGACACAATCTATCCAAAAGATACAAATGTTTGTTTACATAGGTGGTTATGGCAAGGAAACATCAACTAAAGCCATAGTTAAACAAAAACGAATCAAAGCATTATCAGGTAATAATAATTGGCTTATAAAAAATTGCTTTTAAGCTAAAAGCCAAAAGCCATAAATTCGTAATACGCAACTTTTGGCTTTTAATTTATTTTTGTACTTTTTATGCCTAAAAATAAGAGCTTTTAAGCACTTTTTATCATTGTCAAATACTACACAAAATAAAAAAGTGCTTAAAATAAGCACTTAAAATAAGCCAATTCAAACACCCTCAAAGAATACACCACAACTAGCGTAATTCTAAAGCTACCGGCAAGAAAGGGACGTACGTTATACTACCTATTAACGTCCAATCTTAATTCTCGACCTCCACAACTTACTATCAAGAGTTATGTCCTCAATAAACTCCAAAAACGTCATAACTAGGGGTGGCAAATGGGCGGGTTGGGCTGAATTTGGGCGGGTCAAGATGGGTTAGTCAATAAATGGGTCATTGCCCAACCCAGCCCAAAGTAAATTTGAGCACTTATTTTTAAGCTAAAATGACAAAAACAAGCCAAAAGCCAAAAGTTAAAATTACTAACTTATAGCTTATTAGATGGGTTTGGGCTCAAATTGCCACCCCTAGTCATATCATACCTAATCACCTCTTCCAAGTACTTCTTAGACCTTCATCTAAAATAATACATAAATTGACTTACAACTTGCACTTATTTTATTTATGTGGGATTGCAAAATTATAACCACACAACCGTACTTGGTGTGCTGAGTTTTATATAAAGTAACTAAAAAGCTACCAAATATGGTATTAGCTATGCAAATTATAATACATGAATAATTTTCTTCCTAACCAGCAACCAAACAACCCCTAAGTATATAACATAAGTGAGCATAAAGTGAATGGGGAAAAAAGGAGGAGCTAAAACCTATTAAACTATACCAAGACCTTCATTTGCAATTGAACTTACCTTCTATTTGATAATTAATCTTGCTTCATACTCTAAATCTTCCTAGTGAAGAATAAGGATATCCGTAGAAAGAGAACTAGTGTTTCAACAATGCCACACTCAGAAATGATTTATATTTGTCATCTGTTAAAAAATTGCTATATCTATGCCACTGCCGTTAAAGAAATGGTTCATCCATGCCATTATTGACTAACAACTCAATTTCTATTTGGTCCATCCATGCCACTGCCGCTAGTCAATAATGGCATGGATGAGCCATTTCTTTAACGGCAATGGCATGAAATGAGTATTTTTTTTAACGGATGGCATGCTGAAAGTTGAGTGGCATTTTTAGGCCTTTTCCGAAACAAGTTTACCTGCACTCCATTTCTCCTTAATCTCAGGGGAAAAAAAACTTAATCTGAATGTGAATCAGACTCTGCATTATGAAATCAAGAACAGAACCAAAGCAGTTCTTTACAAGTAAGGCATGGAAAACAAAATAGTTATAAACAAATGAATGAATGAATAGAATTGATTATCATAGAAAAATTCCTCCTGAAAACATCCAAGCATAATTATACACCTTCAAAATTGATTATTTCTATTATATCAAGTTCATCTTCTCACTTTCACAGTGAGCACATAAAAGGTGGTGTGGAAGGAAAGGCATTAGCAAAATATACAAAGTTTCTTAGTTCCTTCAAAGAAAAACATGGTTTAGAACCCACAAAATAGAAGAAATTTTCAAAAAGTCTATAACATGTACTCATCTCTTAAGATGAGCGACAAAAATACCACTTCCTTCCAAGCTTCAAAACTCGTGGATACGGGCTGCCCAGCCTATGGAGACAACTTTAGGGCATTTTGTGTCCTGCTTTATTACTCCACATAAATTACACGGTCTGTCTGGTAAAACATAATGTTAAGTTGGACGGAAATTTTGGAAAAATAATCCCTAAATGGTCCAGGAAGAGAACACTTGTATGCCGTTGAAACAACTTAAAAATTGATGCAAGATTTGGATAATATTATCATACCTGCAACTTATTTTTTAAGACTATTGCATGAGAGGACCTTCTTCCCATAAGGACTGGTCCGAAGAATAGGAACATGGGCTCTCACGGCCTCCAATAGCGCAGCACGCAGAGCTCCCTACACATTAGGAAATTGTCAATATACATACTCTTTAACATTGGAACATGCAGTAGTGAAGTGTCAAATGTAGGAATATGTGTTCAACTATATCGTTCAGGTCCTTCAATATTTTCTTGTTGCCAATAGCCACTATATAAAGTTTCTTATGTTCTTTACAGGATATCTTTCCACTGGTTGACTGAATATACCAGTGACTTTTGTGTGTGTATGTTGGGGGGTGGGGGTCGGGGGGGGGGGGGGCTATGTTCAGTGGACCTGGTAATTACAAGAACACATTAAAACACCTAGGAGAAGAGAAGTTCTTTATATCCCGCAAGACTAAATGTTCAAGCGCAGAGCCATTGACTCGCCCAAGTATATCCGAACTACCAAATCGGTATCTTGAAACTAGCAACCATATTTAAGATAGCAAAGAGACAAGACCGGTGTTAAAATAACTAACCTTTGAGATATTTAGAGCAGCTTGGATAACATAGTTTCCATATGGATCCTGCATGATCTGGTCTAGTCGAGGATCACTTATCAGCTCCTCAATAATATATGAACAACGTTCTTCATCCGCATGCTTAAGGCATTTCTCGACTACATTGCTGCTGTATTTTTGCATAGAAAGGTCCGCATATTTACTCCGCAGCTGGTCAAAGATATCTGCTGTCGCCCAAGGAATACCAATATCAAAAATATATTGCACAACATAATTCCTGCAATACAGAAAATAATGAGAATTAACTATAGAGAAATCCAAGTTTATGTATTCTAAAAAAGAGATGAAATTTGACACTTGAAATTGCTGTACCCAAATGGATCTTGAGAAAGAACCAAAGCATTAGAAGTGATCTCATAGATTAGTCGATGTCTTTGGCCACCATCAGATTGGCTAAGACATTTCTGAAGCACACAACAACCATGACGATCTGTTGCAAGTTCAACACAATTGGTAATGGCAGCTTCAAACAGGAACTGCAAAAGAAGGAAATTTTTGTCATGACAATCTGTGGCATGCAACACTAAGCAATGAAGGAAACCTCAAATAGCTATATGTAAAAACTAGCAAACCTCTCCAGCAGTTACAAGGCAAAATTAAGTGACACAAACAATAAAAAATAAGAAAGCTAGTAAAGAATTTACTTCAACAGGATGGATCAATATATCCTACAATGTAAGAGGGAGGCATCGGTAGTGGAAAGAATGTCATTTATCCCCTTAAAATCAGAGGGTTTTCTATAATATGTAAAGTTTCATCAATTTGAATAAGAAGTTAGGAAATGAAGATAAGTAACACTATGAATATGTTAGTTCATTTGTTTTATTTCCCTATAACAAAGAATATGCATTGTTATGAATAACCAATATTACAGTTAAAAGATATCCCTAAAAGGACATGGTTAGAAACACAATAAGGTTGGCATGATCAAATATTATAAACAGTCTGATGCAGCACAGTCGACCAATATCATTGAAGTTTAAGAGTATCCGTCACTGATGAAATCACATTCAACACAACAAATACATATATTAATCATGATTATGCCGTCGAATAATTCCTGTATTATTAGTTACAAAGGACAGGGAAAAGATTTGACTATTCTGTTAATATCTAGCCCATGTGGAAACAGAGACATTGGAGAACATCAATCTCCTGATGACCTCGTCAAAACTGTGTATGGAAAAACTAAACTCATGCAAAACTGGAGATGAGTATCTTGCAGCTGTAACAACCAAGGACAGACAGAAAAATCGAATGATTATCCGATCATCAAGTTATACTAGTATTAGATATTTTCTATGATTCTCCTTTTACGTATACTCAGAAATGGATTGCAATTCAACTGAATTTAATGAAGCAAAGCACGCATTTCATTGCTGAAAAAGATTACATAGTATGTCCTTTGAGTGGAAAATAACTTGTAAATAAGGAACGTTGAACATTAAATTAGCAACAGCAAAGTTGCATACGTTTAGGCGTTTTAAAACATTTTCAGTTTTTCACTATAAAACTTGTTCTAGGAATGGTACGCATATTGTCCATGATACGGCACTAAAAAAATTACACTGTCTTTTACTAAATGGAGGCAGGACATCAGTGCAACTCATTCCTTATCTTTTGTCATAAATCTCAGTTTTCTAGACTGATCATGTGACAGAAAAGAAAAGAATTTGCATAGAGTCTACCAAACATGCTACAAAGATGCAGTGGAATCCAAATGATAGAAGTTATGGGCAAAAAAGACAAACTTTTTCCCTTTCTGCATTTTCTATCAAGGACTTGCAAAGCAAAGGAGCTTATTTGATTATGTTCGTTATTTACATAAAAGGAGAGATTAAGTTATCTCCAGAATATTGAGTAACAACTCAGCCCTTTGATATCCAAATTACATCAAAGAAAATACCAGTCTAAATATATTCCTATTAATGAATACAAATGAAACTTACTTCTCTATATTCAGGTGTTAAGTATTGCAAGCACCGCTGTGCAACATGGTTTCCATTCATGTCCTTGATTAAATTCACTAAACCGGGTTTCAATGAGGACACAATCATGGAAAACTGTTCAGGTGTTTTAAGCGTTTCAATAACTTTTTGCACAGCTCGGGTCCTGCAGTTGAGAAGAAGAAAAAAGTCAAACTATTGTGATGAAAATGAACAAAAGCAGCATATCAGTAAGAAAAAGGACTTTGATAAAGATAGAAATCAGACCCGTGCATGTCACATGAAATCATTACAAGATCCCCAACTTTTCTAGTGATTGCACGTAGTATTTGCATTCGCTGATCCTCATTGCACACCTCAAGAAGCTTTTGGACAAGGTAATTGCCAAAGGGGTCAATCATGAGCTCCACGATGTGAACGATAATCTCAGGAAAAATCTTTTCAACGTCTTCTGAAGTTCCTTCTGCAAATTTCCTTTGCAAGAAGCGGCATCCATTTTGATCCTTCGCCATGAGATATATTCTTCCAGCAAAATCATCAATTAAATTATACTCCTGAGATTGTGACCTCCGATGAAATTTGAGATCAACAGCATCAGGAGAATAGCTTCTTGAATCTAGACAATCCAAGCGAGATTCCATACTTGGAGCATAGAAACCCCGCTTCGGATAAGCATTGGGTAAAGCTCTTCTATTTCGGTTCATATTTGAAAGACAATGATTACCTCCAAAAGAACCAAATTTAGCTGACTTGACTGGCTCCAATCCATGCGATCGTCTTAACATTCTTTCAGGAAAATATTGTTTCTCTGCTTTGTCTAGACATTGTTGTGCATCAGAACCCACGGAGCAAAAAAAGGGATTTAACGGGCTTGGGCTTATACTCCTTGAAACTTGCTGGTTGACGTGAGGTATGGGCATATCCATGAATGGTGGCCGGGGGCTACTATTGATTGCTCTACTTGTTATCATCACATTTGGTTGAATTGGACGCTGATTGTCCAACTGTTGATTTCGGAGCTGTTGCATATATAAGAAATAATGTTGTTCCTCTTGTCGACAAGCTCCGTGGGACCGATTGATTTGTGAGTGGATGTAAGGAACAGGTGGAGTAACATCAAAGAAATAATGTTGTTGATTGGATAATACTGGAATATCTACCGGATGAATTTGTGGAACTAGGTGAACACCTTGTACTCCATGAGGTAATGGTACAGCTGCAGATATGTTCTCCATTCTATGTACATATCCACTTTGGTGCCCATAATTTTCTCCAATAGGACTAAAACCATTAAAAGCAGTCGGTAGATTATTTGGTGTTCTTGGAGAGGGAACAACTACCACTTTGGAATCCAAATTCGAAGGGATTCTACCTAAGCCATTTTTGCATTGTCCATTCACAATAGCTAAATGGTTCAGCAACGGCGTAGAACTGGCCAGAGGAGCTGCAGAGTCTAACAGGTCGCCATCTTTTACATGCAACTCAGCAAATGCGGATGTTATAGCCTGTTCATTTGGTAAATTTATTTCTTCTGACTCAAACCTCTTTTTCGTTGGCGTTTGGACTCGGTTACCAAATTCTTTTAGCTCACCTAAGATCCCATTGGTTTTATATCGCTCACTAACACCAATGCTCTTCGACCTATCCAGAGCCAAAGCCCCATTTGAGGATACCAACTTCTGATCTTTTGGGCAATTGATAGCTCCAGATTCCTCAGGATATGAATTCCCAGAAGTAACATTTGGAATCTCCCCGAGAAGTTTCTCAAACTCATCATTTTCCAGTTCATTTACTCCATTCTCCATTTCCCTAACAATAGGCAGCATCAAGATTATTCTTCACTAGTCACTAAGCGAGCAATGTTCATCGACCTCAGGAGACTGTTTCTTCTGTACGACAACAAAGAGAACAGAAAATGAGTCAAAGTACATAGTCAGTACAAAAAATACAAAATTAGCTAAAATTTGATATATATACATCAAATATCCTCCTTGCAAACCAAATTTGTCACACACAAAAAAAAAGGAAAAACATCAGCAAGCACAAAAACACCAAAAAATTAGCACGACAAATTCCGCTACAAGAATGATACATATTGACATCATCCGGTATCTAAGCCAAAGAATCAAATAAAGTGATTGTAGGTAAAGCAAAAACAAAGAAAAACATAGACAAACTTGGTAAAGAATGTTTTATTTAAGGTCATCTGACTGTAATATTATATAAAAATAAAAATTACGAGAAGTTGTCTATATTTTCCACTGCAATTCGTTCACATTTGAAGCAGATGATGAAATCTGCATTTTTCACATTCTAGACAAACTTGGTAAAGAATGACAAAACCCCAGTTCAAGAACTGAGTCAGCACACTCACATTTACAATAAATATGTCATTATCCAGAAAAATAGAAAATATTCTACCAACCAGTCTCCTCGATATTGACGTCAAACAAAATACAAAAACACAATCGAAACAGACAAAATAGAATAACACCAGATTCTCACAATCACAATCCAAGATTCATCAGAGGACTCAAAACCCAATTCCACAGATCATCAAAAATCAAATGAGAACCCAAACAAAATATTCAATATTTTTAAGAACTATCGAACAAACCCATGTAAGAAAACATAAAACTTTGATCATAACACAGTGTGAAAGAACAGTGAGCTTACTGATCACAGTAGCAATAATGCCGTGGAATTGATCATATTATGAATTCACACAAGGAAAAGGCTTTTCTTGATTTTTCAAGATTACTAAAAAAATCAAACAAAAAGGGAGATTTTCTTGAATTGTGAAAAACACAGAGGGAGTGAAAGTGAAGTGAGGCGGCGTGTGAAGAGTTTTCATAGGATTATAACTGAAGAGAGAGAGAAAAAGAAAGAGGTGGCATTCAACCATAGATAGATAGATACACTATGTATATGTATGTATGATGATTTGTACATCACATACACACAAAAACCCAATTGAAACAAACAGACCAACAACTAGAAAAGGTTGGCAGATATTTCAAGAAATAGTATAATTTTGGAATGGCAGATTAACCATTATTATTATTTGGGATACACCAAAACCATGCATGCCTTTGGTCTTCCCACATTTGTTTGGTACGTTTCTGGTTTTCTTGCCAAGGATGACCCCTTTATTAAATTATTGATTATTTAACCATACTTAATACTAGTACAGTTAAACATCACAAGTATAGTATTTAATTAGTATTTCCACTATATATTCATTTAAGAATTAACACTTTAGACAAATGCGGAGCGAAGTTTATGTTTTTAACGGGCTACCAAATTCATAAGTATGTTTTAGTTTTTGGATTTATAATTGCATTTTTTAAAACATAGTCTAATCAAGAATTACTGTATCTATCTAAACCTGTAACTTATTCTCTAGATTAGAGTCCAGAGATAACTGATTATAATAAGTAAAATTATAATCTTAAAAACAAAACATATGCATTTATTGAGTTGTCAATGTGTATAAGCAAATCTATTTTGTTAATCCGTCTAAGCTCAAGATATTATTATATGCTTTAATAAAAAAAATTGGATATAACTTAATTAAGGGTTTAATTAATGGACAGTTTTTACTCCTTAATTAATGGGCAGCTTTTACTTCTTAATTAAAGGTATCCATATATCCCACATTTCTCTATCCCCCTAATTCCTAAGACCTGCGCCATTTTTCCCCTCCCTTTCTTCCTCTTCTCCATTCCTTCTTCTTTTAAAAATAATACAAAGATTGAAATTGCAATTTTGTTACGTATGAAATAGTAGGGCCCACTCTTTCCTATTTCTTTCAGATTCAAAATCATATTCTTATTGTTATACGACATAGAGTTACTGTCTTTTGGTATGTAAGCAAAAACAATCTGGGGAGAAGAGAAGCATAATCCTCTACCCCTTCTTCTGACTTTAATTCACAGATTCAACTTTTAAATACTAAGCGTCACCCTAAAACCTTAAATTGATTTGTAGTTTTTTTGAAGAAATTTTGTAGATGAAGAGAAAATTTTGTAGTCAATATTTTTTTCAACATAAATTATAGTTTAATTGTAGTATAAATATAGTAATTTTGTAGATACTCTTAAAAATAATACAACTTTATACAATACTTAAACTGATTTGCAGTTTTTTGAAGAAAAAACAATACAACTTTATACAATACTTAAACTGATTTGTAACTTTTTTGAAGAAATTCTATAGTCAACATTTTTTTAACATATATTGTAGTTTAATTGTAGTATAAATGTAGTAACTTAGTAGATACCCTTAAAAACAGTACATCGTTATACAATACTAAAAGTGTTTTGTAATTTTTTTGTAGAAATTTTGTAGATGAGACCCATTTTATATAATCAGATTTTTCTCATTCAATTGTAGCATGATTGGGATTTTGCATTCTCATCTGCCACAATGGCTTCAACTTTAAAATCTTTAAATCTGCCATAGTTATCCCAATTCCCATTAAATTGTAGCATGTCTCTGATTTTGGACATGATTTCTTGTTGTTGTTGTTGATTTTTTTGGATTTTTATATTGAAAGAAGAAAATATGAAAAACAGATATATATATATATAATCGACAATTTGATTTCTGAAAACGACAAAGAACAGAATTTATCAACTTTGAGTTGTTGAATCTTGAAATTTTGAATTCTACAATTTGATTCAACTTGTCGAAGTTGTTAGTAGTTGAATTTGTTCGTACTTTTTGAAGCTGTTCGCTTTTTTCGAGATTTAAATTGTAGTTTAAGATAAAAATATGCCGATGAGAAATCTCATTTCCCTTTTAAAAATTAAATTTAATGTACAATCAATTAATTCCGAAATTTTCTCCTTATTTTTAGCGCATTTTTTAGGGAATATTCTTCCCTTTTAATACCTAATAAACGAATGGTACAAAAATTGTAGGAAAAATGTGGATTGGGCGGGTAATTTAGATACTATGCACATTTTTTATAACAAAGTTTCATATATGGTATAGGAAGGAAAAAATCCCAAGTATATTTAAATAATTACCTGCCTTATCACTTGGCCCAATAACCTTATTAGATTATGGCTCACGTTTGAATCACTTACTTGGTGCGGCCCGGGTTGTACATAACTTGTAAATTACTTTTCATCGTTAGCCCACCCGTTCTCATTATTTTTTTTCTTTTCTCCGTTCGTCTTCTCACTGTGTCACAACTTTGCCCCCCGCCCCGATTCATCTACCATTGTTATTCTCCTTCCATTCAAGATTCAAAGCAAAGTTTTGATTTTCAAAATTGGGTTTTTCGAGTTTCTTAGTTGCTTCGATGGGATGTTGTCCCAATTGATTGGAATCATCAGGAAGAGTTTAAACTTAAATTTAAAGTGATTTGGAGATTCGAGCTAGATTGAATCAGATTCTAGAAGAGGCTCAAAGAAGAAGAAGAACCTATGAAGCTCCATTGATAGGATTCATTTATATAACAATGTATAATAGTGTATAAATACCTCTTATACACTGTTATATACAATGTTGAAACATTATTTACAGGTATTTGATAGATTCTCACATTTTCTTTTTATTCTTCTTTTACACCTATATACATAGTGTATTATGAACATTTCACTAATATGCTTATACATTGTGTAAAAGTGTATAACATTGTGTAAAAGTATATAAGTATTTCTGACAAACTTCTTGTACGATTTTCACTAGCCATTCTTGTTCAAAACTAGTCTAAATCTCCATTAAATGACTTGTTCAAAATTTGTATATAGCCTACTTAAACTATCTGTAACAAGTCTGAGACAACACGCACTCTAAATTTCTTACAAAATCATATTCAAAATTTAACAAAATTAGCACTAGAGACGATGCAATTTAATTTTAGGTTTCTCACATCTGTTTTTGTATTTTTATATTTGGAATAGGTATGTATAAACTTGAGGAAGTAGAAGCATGAAAATTCACAGATAATTCACGCCTGAAGTCTAGAAAATTTTAAAAAAAAATATCGAATTTGATGTTAAAGTTTGACTTGTTCATGATTCAGATTAATTTATATCAGGCTTTGAATTTGTCAAACATAAGGAAACTGTAAAACATTTTTCTTTTTATTTTATATTTATTTCTTTGTCTCCGAGACAATGCCATTGCCGAAACAACAACAACAACAATGACGACTTAGTAAAATTTTATTAGTGGGATTTGGGGAGGGTTGTGTGTACGGAGATCTCCCCTACCCCAATAGAGTAGAGAGGTTATTTCCGAAAGTCCTCGGCTCAAAAAGACAAAAAGAGATAATATATCAGTACCATCAACAGAAACGATAGGGATAATAATAACGTCATAAAAACCAAAAAATAGATGAAAAGCAATAATCAGTAAATAGACCCGGTATTACAAAAAAGGGAAGAGTAGTGAGGACACGACATTAACCACTAGCAGTCTATCATGCTAGCCTTACATAAGTACGAAGTAGAAATAGATAGACTCAACTACCTCCTAATCTACAACCATAATATTCACCCTCCATAGCTTCCTATCAAGGGTCATGTTCTCAAAAATTTGAAGTCACATCATGTCTTGTCTGATCACCTCTCTCCAATACTTCTCAGGCCGCACTCTACCTTTCTCGTGCCTTCCAAAGTCAGCTGCTCATACCTCCTTACCGGGCATCTAGCCTTCTCCTTTATATGTGCTTGAACCATCTGAGTCTCGCTTCCCACATTTTGTCATCAATAAAAATGGCATGCCGAAATATGTAAAAAGAAACTAAATTCATTATCAATATTAGCTTAAGTTCATGTTAGAACAAGTAGAAATGGATTATAATTATATGATTTTAAAATAGATAAATTGGGTTTTTATCATAGTCACTAAAGCATAGTTGAATATTTAGGATTTAAGGATATGCAATTGATTGTACTACTATATTTCCATTCATTTCATAGAAAATAATGTCTAGTTTTTAGCCTAAAATAATTTTAATGCACTGGAGGAGGGAAAGGCTACTAGTTAATCACTACATGAGAGAAATTCGTAGATGCGAGTGCTTTTACCTATTCTCTAGCAACAAAAACTGAAAAACAACCATTAACGTTTTCTATTCTTCCATTGCTTCCCCTAAAATGACTCATTGTTACTTCTATTTTTACCATGGATTACTAAATAGTAGAGATTATAAAAAGGGCGGCTCAAAAAATTTAGTAGTTTAAAGTCAAATTTTAATAAAAATTTAAATTGTATACACCTATATAAATACATGCAAAAAATAATAGTAATTAATATTATT
>JASVEL010006952.1:0-197844 GCA_032618575.1 Nicotiana noctiflora
ATGAGATTTTGAAGGGCAGTCCTTTTGTCCATAGCCGTGCATATTCTGAACTAACTGGTTCTCTATGTCTCAGTATTTTCCAAGCACTACTCACTGTAAATTTTCCCGATGTTGAAGGCATCCACCTTGGAGTGTCCCAGTACGCATCAGTAGGCATAAACTGTACTTCTTCTCGGATGTGATTTACAATATCTGCTGGAAAAGTTTGATTCTTTGAGACATAGTGCCTATGCAAGCTTGTCATATATTACTGGGTCGTCCTTGGCAGTATGACGGGAATGTTTTTCATGATGGGAGAAAGAATAGATATTCGCTTGAACTAAATGGCAGGAAATTTACTCTTGCACCTTTATCTCCTTCTCAAGTGTTTGAAGATCAGAAGAGATTAAAGGAAACAATGGGAAAGTCAAGGGGAGGGATAAAAAGTGAGCTTGAGGAAAAAGAAAAGAAAGAGAGAGAGGGCAGCAATTTGAGAGAAGAGATAAAAGAGGGTTCGAATAAAAAAATAGACAGTCTTGGTGAGAGGAAAGAGGCTAAGGAAAGAAAAAGAGAGAGTTTCTATATAAAAGCCAAAGAGTGTTTAAATGCAAGAAAAGAGGGGCTGCCCATAATACTACTTACTTACAAAGAGGCTTTGATTAACTCTGAGTTGCTAACTTCTTCTTTGCCAAGTAGTATTTCTTCTCTTTTGCAGGATTTTGAAGATGTCTTTCCAGAAGATATTCCTAGTGGATTGCCACCTTTACGTGGCATTGAGCATCAAATTGATTTTGTACCTGGATCACAAATCCCAAATAGGCCAGCCTATAGGAGTAATCCAAGAAGAGACAAAGGAACTTCAAAGGCAAGTTGAGGAGTTGCTTGAGAAAGGCTTTGTGAGAGAGAGCATGAGCCCTTGCTTTGTTCCGGTCCTATTGGTACCCAAAAAGGATGGAACTTGGAGGATGTGCGTGGATTGTAGAGCAATCAACAAGATTACGGTAAAGTATCGCCACCCTATTCCTCGTCTTGATGACATGTTGGATCAATTACATGGATCCAAAATCTTTTCTAAAATTGATCTAAAAAGTGGTTACCATCAGATTCGAATGAATCCAGGAGATGAATGGAAAACTTCTTTTAAGACCAAATATGGGCTTTATGAGTGGTTAGTTATGCTTTCGGCTTGACTAATGCACCTAGCATTTTCATGAGATTAATGAATCATGTTTTTAAGGATTTTCATGGAAAATTTGTTGTGGTGTACTTCGATGATATCTTGGTCTTTTCTAATACTTTAGAAGAGCATGTAGAACACCTAAGACAAGTTTTTGAAGTTCTTAGAAAGCACTTGTTATTTGCTAATCTTAAAAAGTGTACTTTTTATGTGGATCATGTGATTTTCTTGGGTTTTGTGGTTAGCTCTAAGGGTGTTGAGGTTGATGAAGAGAAAATCAAAGCAATTAAAGAATGGCCTAAACATAAGAGTGTAACTGAAGTTAGGAGTTTTCATGGACTTGCTAGTTTTTATAGGAGGTTTGTGAGAGACTTTAGTACCATTGCTTCTCCTTTAACTGAAGTTATCAAAAAGGATAGGATTTTTAAATGGGGAAAAGAACAAGATAATGCTTTTAACTTGTTGAAAGAAGTTATGTTCTGCTTCCGTTATTACAATTGCCTGATTTTTCTAAATCTTTTGAAATTGAATGTGATGCTTCTGGCAAGGGAATAGGTGCTGTTTTGATGCAAGATTCTAAACCTATTGCCTACTTTAGTGAGAAGTTGAATGGAGCCACATTGAACTTTTCAACTTATGACAAAGAGCTTTATGCTTTGGTAAGGGCTTTAGCCACATGGCAACATTACTTGTGGCCAAGGGAGTTTGTCATTAAAACTGACCATGAATCCTTGAAATACTTGAAAAGTCAAGGTAAGCTTAGTAGAAGGCATGCTAAGTGGGTTGAATTTATTGAAACTTTTCCTTATGTAATTTCTTACAAACAAGGGAAAGAGAATGTTGTTGCTGATGCACTTTCAAGGAGGTATGTCTTAGTTTCTACCCTCACTTCTAAATTGATGGGTTTTGATCAAATCAAGGAACTTTATGCTAATGATGTTGATTTTGGCAAAACTTTTGCCGATTGTAAGTTGGGTCCTCTTGATAGGTTTAACCTACAAGATGGGTTTCTCTTTAAGGAAAATAAGTTGTGTATCCATAATTGCTCTTTACGTGAAGTATTTGTAAGGGAAGCACATTGTGGAGGGCTTATGGGACACTTTGGGGTCCCAAAGACATTAGACATACTTGCTGAAAATTTCTTTTGGCCTGGAATGAGAAAAGATGTTGAAAGAATGTGCACACGGTGTTTGGAATGTAAACAAGCTAAATCTAAAGTGTTACCACATGGTCTTTACACGCCATTACCTGTTCCTACTTCACCTTGGATTGATATATCTATGGATTTTGTGTTAGGTTTGCCTAGAACAAGGTATGGTAAGGATAGTATATTTGTTGTGGTAGATAGGTTCTCCAAGATGGCTCGTTTTATTCCTTGTTTAAAGACTAATGATGCCTCACATGTTGCTAATCTTTTTGTAAAAGAGATTGTGAAATTGCATGGTATACCTAGAACTATATGCAAAGTTTTTGAGTCACTTCTGGCGTGTATTTTGGGGGAAGTTAGGCACTAAATTGTTGTTTTCCACTTCTTGTCACCCACAAACTGATGGACAAACTGAAGTAGTTAATAGAACCTTAGGAAACATGTTGAGGGCTGTTTTGAAAGGTAAATTAACTTTATGGGAAGATCACTTACCTACGATTGAATTTGCTTACAATAGAACAATCCATTCTTCTACAGGTATGTCTCCTTTTGAAGTTGTTTATGGCTTTAATCCCTTTACTCCACTTGATTTATTACCATTACCTACTAATGATATTGCTAGTCTTGATGGTAGGACGAAGGCTGAGATGATGAAAAAAATTCAAGAGCAAACAAGGCTTGCAATTGAGAAGAAAAATGAGCAAACCGCCTTGAGAAAGAATAAGGATTGAAAACAAGTTATTTTTAAACCTGGAGATTTAGTTTGGGTTCACTTTAGAAAGGAGAGATTTCCTTCCAAAAGGAAGTCAAAGTTGCATCCTAGAGGAGATGGCCCCTTTCAAGTCCTTGAAAGGATTGGAAACAATGCTTACAAGTTGGACCTTCCTGGTGAGTTTCAAGTAAGTGCTACATTCAATGTTGCTGACTTATCTTTGTTTGACGTAGGATCGAATTCGGGGACGAATTCTTTTCAAGAAGAGGGGAATGATAGCATCACTGATAAGGATAGAGTTTTGGAAGCTCCAAGAAGGCCATTTACAAGATCTCAAACTAAGGAATTGCAAACTAAGGTTGCTGGACTTCAACGGCAAATAAAGAAGCTTCTAACTATGGAGGAAGAGCTCATGCCCAAAGGAGAAGAGTTGTCGAAATTTTACAACTATTTGGTTGCTCAAATTGAAGTCCAAGAGGAGGAAGATTTGGTTACCCAAATCTGCCCATGGAGTCACCAAATGGGCTCAAAATGAGCTTAAAAGAGTTCCAGAAAGAGGTGTTACAAGAGCAGCCCAATTGGAGTCCAAACAAATGGCCCAAAACTAGTTGTTTTAAGGCCCAAATCTACCCCCAAAGAGTCTTGGCCGCCCTCACCTACCAAAGACTTTTCTTAGACTTTAGCAACCACCTACCTCATTGTAATAATTGTGTTTTCCACTACAACCACCCCATCTAGTTTTTAATGTTATTTTTATGCCTTTGTACTCCTATAAATAGGGTGTTCTTCTCCTTCATAAGACACATTATTATTGAGTGAGTATATCATACTTTGAGAGTTCTTTTGAACCTTTGTTACTTGTGCTTTGAGATTTATCTTTCAACCTTTACTAGTTCATAGTTCAAGGTAGTAAGATTACTTCTCTTTGTGATATCTTTGATTCCTTTGTGGTATTCTTAGAAGGCGATTAATACGAGTATTAATTGTTGTCTCAAGTTACTCGTAAAGTGGTCAAGATCCGAATCTATTGTTTTGATTTGCTTTTAAGTAAAGGCGTTTGATTTCTTTCATAAATCAAGACGTTGTTACTTTGATCTTGTCAAGGCTCTAGAACTTGCGTTCTTGAAAGTTCTTGGAATTCTTTCCTTGAATATTTCCCATATCCTTTATTTTCGTCTCTTTAATTCTAGTTGTTCAATTCCTGTTGTTATTGCTTCCGCATTTACTTCTCAAATTCTTACTCTAGTTTGGATTCCCGACCTAGTTGTTATCAAGTCCATTCCCAGTATCACATCAAAATCAACCATTTCTAACTCAAATAAATTTGCCGAGGTTTGACGACTACAAATCATCACAGTGCAACCTCTATATACCCTTCTAGCAATCACAGAATCTCCTATTGGAGTAGATACCGCAAGGGGTTTACTTATCAATTCAGGTTCAATGCCAAACTTATTAGCCACAAAGGGTGTAACATATGATAATGTAGATCCCGGATCAATCAAAGCATATACATCATAAGAAAACACAGATAATATACCTGTAACAACATCTGGAGACGACTCGAGATCCTGTCGACCTACTAGAGCATATGTTCGATTTTGTGCACCACTCGAACTCGGCCCAGCACCTCTACCTCTACCACGACCTGTCGACTGCTGAAAACCCCGTGCTGGAGGTCGAACTGATGAGGAAGAACCAGACATAGATCTAGTCGGCCGAGCCATACCATCACCTCCCCTGTTGGGACAATCCCGCATCATATGGCCAGGCTGTCAGCAAGAATAACATGCATCATAACCTCGACGACACAGTCCAAAATGGGCATTGCCGCACACTGATCACAACGTGGTGTTGGGGGTTTCGTCTGACTAGTATCCCTGTGATGTTGCGATCCAGATGCCTGCGAACTCTGACCTGGACCAGAATTGGAACTATCATATCGAGGCCTCTGAAACTGTGGAGGAGCACTAGCTACAGATGGCGCCGAACTCCTCGAAGACCTGGGGCCTGGCGCTGCCTCTTAAGTCATCAGAATACCTTGCAAATCTCGCCCTCTTATGTTGGCCCCTATCCTGCTCCCTATCTGCCCTCTGCTGGCGCTTACGATCCTCTAGGGTCTGAGCATAAGCTTGAATACGGGAAATATCCATGCCTTCTACCAAGGAGGCTGTCATACACTCATTTATCAGATAGGGTCCCAACCCGTTCACGAACAAATGCACCCTATCACTCATCTCGGCCACCATATGGGGAGCATACCTTGCTAAAGAATCGAACTGCATACTATACTCTCGCACACTCATATTACCTTGTCTAAGGTTCAAGAACTTATCAGCTCTAGCTCGTCGTATCTCAACTGGCAAATAGTGACGAAGAAAGGCCTCAGAAAAATCCTTCCACACAACTGGAGGAGCGTTCGGACCCCTGGATCTCTCCCAACTGTCATACCAAAGAACCGCTAAATCCCGTAGTCGATAAGAAGCCAACTCTACTGCCTCTGTATCACTAACATGCATAACCCGTAATGTACGATGAACCTGGTCAATAAAAGTCTGCGGATTTTCCTTGGGGTCTGATCCGGTAAACACTGGAGGGTCTAAATTAATAAAATCACGAACTCTTGTACTAACTGGTTTATCAGCAGCACCTGTATTCTGCCTCTGAGCCTGAGCGGCTACCAAGCTAGTCAATAACTGCAAAGCACTCCGCATATCCTGGTCTGTAGTGCCAGACGGAGGAGCTGGAGGTGCTGGGTGCCACCTAATATCCTCTGGAGGAGACAGAGTAGATGAGGTATGAGACGGCATCTCACTCTAAGCCTCACTTTGGCCTGCTCTGGCTTGGGGCACCTGACCGGTACCCTCTCCCGCAGCTGTATCAAGCCGTCTACTAATTGTTTGTTTCCTAGTCGAAGGCATCGCTGAAAGAAAACATGGTGAATATTAGAGACGAACACTTACGACTCAACTCTATGCACGATCTAGATTCGGGAAGAAGGTAACAACCCTAGATGTCATGTAGCCTCCCGATTATAAATGTGGCGCGCTACACATCCATAATCAAGACTCTACTAGACATGGCTCATAGACAATCCCTAGGACAGACTTGCTCTGATACCAAGTTTGTCACGACCCAAACCGGAGGACCATGACTAGCACCCGACCATACTTGCCGAGCACCAACGTACATTTTATCTAACCTTCTTTATTATCTTTTAGGGCTGACGAGACCAATATAAATGGTAGACATGGATCATGGACAACCAACAATAAAATATGATTGCATGAACCTACATAACACGGGATGACCAGACAATCAAGAAACTATATGCATATGGTACAAGCTACCACGCTAAAATGAAAGACTATACAACAAAAACCAGCCGACAAGGCATACCATACTATACATGAGTCGACACTTGTCTAAGAGCCTCTAAAGGAACATAAGTGCTGCAACATAGCCGGAACAGGGCCCCGACATACCCATAATGTCTATAACATAAATGCATACCAAGACCAAGGCAAGTCCGGAGAAGGGATCTCGCCAATCACCGCTGAACTGGACAACCTACTGTGATGGGGGAGCTGCACCTGCCTGTCTATTAGGACCTGCAGCACGACATGCAGCGTCCACAAATAAAAGGATGTCAGCACAAATAAAGTACTGAGTATGTAAGGCAGAGAACCATAAATACGAACGGTAATGTAAGCAGGGATAGAGAATATACAACCTGTAACATCTGAGTACCTCTGAGGGCTACTGACATGAAATGCATGATACATATGTATAAATACATAATCTTTTAAAACATACGCCTCTGTGGTTATCATCATCATCATATCGTACCCGGCCATAATAGGCTCGATAAAAACGTACCCGGCCATTATAAGGCTCGGTAGAATCGTACCCGGCCACGTGGAGCTCGGTAAAACCCAACTGATCAGTGGTTGCACAATAGGTGCCATACCCGGCCGACTATAGCGCGGCTCGGTAGAGTAAAATAGATACATATATATAATGCATGCTCGACTCATGGAAACACCTTGTAGACCTTTCGGAGTGACGTAAGGTCGGTATCCTATGTACACCTTATTAGGACTAACTCTTCACTATGAACCTTATAGGAATCAGGAAGTACCAACAAGATTGATAACATAAGAATAAGAGAAGCAACATCAACATCAATCGTTCCATAAGAGGGGAAACAATGTAAGTACTGCTAGCTTCTAAGAATAAAGTATCTTTGGAAGCTCGTTCATTACATTATGTACAATCGGAGTCGTGCAAAAGAAGGAAAGGGATAGCCACACATACCTTGTATATACTGCCACAACCTCAACCTATGCAAACGTCACGACTCCTTAGTCTACAATAGGAGAAATGACACTATCGTTAACATTCAAGCGTCGCAACTATTATGTACCAACCACAACTTATTCTGTGATGGAACGGACAGCACCTCCCCTATATATATGACTTCACACCATTCAAAACAATCACCAAACAGCCTAAACAACATCAATAATAAACATATTGAGCCTCCCAAAACAGTCCACACACAACCTAATCACATCATACATACGACGGCCACTATAGTCGTATCAAACGACCCAAAAATATTACGAAGAACTAGTAGACCACAACCCAACATATATATGGTGTTTCTCCACACCCTGCCTCCTCCAAAACTCCACAAAACAGTAATAAAAACGCAGCCCAACAGCAACACAAAACAGTCCACAAAACAATCCGCTACAAGTGAATAACTTGAACTCACAGCTTCCGATCACCGTCCCGTGAGTTCTTACATGTATATAACGAATTATCATGAATTCACAGCAGAATAAATGTATGAAATATAGCAGTAAACTCACCTTAATTGTTGGATAACTCAGCCTTTAACTTGGTTCTTCAAACTCTAGTGTTTACCCCCAATTTGAACTTGAAAGAGAGGGAAAATCAATTAGGGTTTGTGGATAATTTTTGGGAGGAAGTTTGCAGGGTTTTAGGTCTGGTTATTTGTGAAATATAAAGAGGGATATATTGCAGAAGATAAGCCTTTTAATGGGCTCCTTTTCTGACCCGAAATTTCCTCTTTTGGGCCGACATTTAACCAAGTAGCTGACCCACCTACTTGTCGCCTAGCAGCTTGTGCAGTCTCACGAAAATGTCTATATCTCTCTATTCCAATGTCGTATTGATAAACCGTTTAATGCGTTGGAAACTAGACTCATAGATCTTCAATTTGGTGGGTAGATCACCCCGTAACTCCAAGTATATTGGGAGAAAATATTAATAACGTTTGACCTAAAGTTTAGGTAAAACTATGAACCTAAGTTGCAACAACTTTTGTCGACTTTTGTTTCATAACTCGTTTGACTTCAAGACTTATGATACGGATATTATATGATTCAAATACCTTAAATCATGACCTCCTAAGTATACTAAGCATCTATAGGTTTACCCAAAAGTACGAGTTACAGCATCCTTGATTCGTTTAACTTCTAATACTTGTTGATCACCCTTATGCACCCTTGTATCACTTAAGATTAATCGGATTAACTTCTTATCATCTCAAGGATAATTCCTTCTTGGTTATCTAACTTATGGTATGAACTAACGTGTGTGGATATGGGTTGTAACAGTAAAGAAATAAGAAAATTATATTTTTCAAAATTACCAGAACCATTTAGTTCAAAAATATTAAAAGATTGGAATAATGCAGCATTACAAGATACTTTAGGAGCAAGAATTAAATATTTACAAAATTGGTTTGCAGAATTATGTGAAAAACATAAAGAAGAAATTAAAATGGAAAAAACGTTAATAAAAAACTTAGCATGTTGTAAAGATAAAACAGCACCCCGGTTTGGATGCAATAAAAGATACTATAATAAAAATCATAATAAAATTAAGAAATACAAAAAGTATAAGTCAAAATTTAAGTATAAAAAACCTAGACGAAGATATTATGTAAAGAAATTTAATACCAAAAGGCAGTACCGACCTAAGAAAAAATTATCAGAATGCCAATGTTATAATTGCGGAAAACTAGGACATTTAGCAAAAGATTGTAAAATACCTAAAAATTAAAGAGCTAAGCAAGTATCAGAAATAATAATAAACGACCAAGAATACGTACAAATGGAATACCTAGACTATGAATTAGAAAGTAATGATAGTATATATGAATTATCAGAAAATGAATTAGAAAATGAATCAATACTAGAATCGGATAATGAAGACAATAAATTAATAGATGACTGAAAAAGAAATAAATATAATAACCCAAGAAGAATACCAAGATGAAGAATCTACGGAACAAAAAATAATATTTGATGATGTCACGACCCAAACCCCGGTTGTGATGGCGCCCAACACATTGCTAGGCAAGCCCGACCATCTTATCCATTTAAACCAGCCAATTATAACTTAATACTGATTAATCGGCGTAATTAACTTGTTTTCATAACAAATCAAGAAGTGTAGAAATGAAATACACGAATACAGTCCCAACCAAATCGTGGTGTCGCAAGTCCGAGCCTCTACAAATGAAATCTACTACACAATCAAGTCTAAGCAGAATGGAGACAACAAAATGATAAAAAGGAAGAGGTCAGGTACTGCGGACGTCGGCAGCTACCTCGAAGTCTCCACGAAATGGGGATAATAAAGAAGTTGTGATAGCTCAACTGCCCTCCTGAACCTGTATATCTGCACAAAAAGTGCAGGGGAGTGGGGTGAGTATATTTCAACTCAGTGAGTAACAATAATAAGTAATAACTGAAAATAAGAACTCATGTACTATCACTAAACAGTTCTAAGGCGACCCCACAGGTAAGTCATCAATTCTCTGATCTCCAGTCCACATCTATCTCAACAAGGTCCCACATTGATCAAATCCTCACTCGTACCACTACGGTGTACAACCATCTCAATGTATGAACATATATACATATGTCTATAATGTGTAAGTATTTAAATATGTATAAGGATATAAATAAGTATAATGCTGCGGCGTGCAGCCCGCTCCAATACATATACCGCTGCGGCGCGCAGCCCGCTCCATTTAACGTCGACGGCGCTCACTGGGGGTGTATACAGACTTTGGAGGGGCTCCCTAGGCCCAAGCGCTATGATGCTGCGGCGTGCAGCCCGATCCACACATATATTACTGCGGCGTGCAGTCTGATCCAATATACATATACATATATAACTATACCGCTGCGGCGTGTAGCCCGATCCCATAATATACACCAGCGCTCACTGAGAATGTGTGCAGACTCAGACTCCGAAGGGGCTCCTACAGCCCAAGCGCAATAATACTGCGGCGTGCAGTCCGATCCAACATATATACTGATGCGGCGTGCAGCCCGATCCAATAGATATACTGCTGCGACGTGCGGCCCGATCCAATATATATACTGCTGCGGCGTGCGGCCCGATCCAATATATATATACTGCTGCGGCGTGCAGCCCGATCCAATATATAGTCAGTATATGCTTGGCCTCTCAGGCCCAATATAATATGTCTCAGTGGGTCCTCGACCCTAACTCAGTCAATATAAACCTCGACTCTGAGGCTCACTCAGCTAGAATAGGGAATTCCACTCTAGGTAGTATCTCTCAAAATACACATCTAGTACTGGCTCGTAATATGCTATACAGTTGTAATTACGGCTGAGTGTATGTTTCCAACATGATATAAGGGTCACCTAGCTTTATAGGTTCCCTAATACTCTACAGATCAGCACAAGGCCCATCTATTAGCCCAATTGCACAGTTATAATCTCATTAACAGTCATAAAACACAGTATTCTATTAGCCGGGAAGGACCAAGTCCGAACCCACAATCACAATTTCACCACGCACGTCACAAGACGCGCATCTCATCTCAACATAGCACTGTAAAGTGCTAGTACGGGGTTTCAAACCCTCAGTACATTATTTACTACTACCACTCACCTCGAACCGGTAGAAGTCGTAGTCCGCCTTGCGCTTGCCTCGCAATTCAATCACCTCGGATGCCGAATCTGCTCAAAATCAATGAGAATACATCAATATAGGCTAACTAGACACAACCCATTCGAAATAACTCAATTTGCACCAAAACCCACAAAGTTGTCAAAACCCGACTTTCGGTACGCTTCTCGAAAATTACGAAAGTCACATTTTCGGAACCCTCATCTCAATACGAGTCTATGCATATAAAATCTATCCAATTCCGACACCATTTGGTCCTTCAAATCTTTATTTTACATTTTGGGAGATTTCATCAATTTTCTTCCCAAATTCCATCCCAAATCACAAATTAATCAGCAAATATAGAAAGGGTTGAAGTTACTGGTAATAAAATTTATAAAGAACAAATTGGAAATTTTCTCTGCCTTCTCTCTAGGACTAGAGAGAGAAAGGGCTGATTTCAATGTTCAAGGCATAAATCCTTCATCTTTCAAGTTTTCTTCTCAATTTGTAGACCAAAACACTGTTATTTCCTATTGCCAACAATCCCCAGTAGTTTCCATCCACAAATTTTTCATTTTTTGTCCAATTTAATTTGACGAACTACTGTTCATCGGCTCAACAGCGATTTACTGGGACGACCCAGTAGCGTCTCGAGCCTACTGTAGCGTAGCAACTCGAGCCTACTGTAGCGTCGCGTTTGTTCACTTTTTGATTCATCGCCTAAGCCTCACTGCTCATCGACGTTGAATTTCTTCATTTGAGCTTCTAATTCGAGCAGCTCAGCTAGGTGAAGAACTACTGCTCCATTGAGTTTCATGGAGTTTTGCTGCTGAAGTTGTCATCAGCTCAACACTGCTCCATTGGAGATCTTGATTTACGGTAGTTTGTCACTTGAAAGCACATATTGTAGCAAAGAGGAGCTGCTAGCACATTTTGGCCCTGTTTCATCAGCTCTGGATAAAACCTGGGAGCCTAGGGAGAGACGAGCTTCACTGTAATGGCCTCGTCGGCCACTGCCCAGCCTCCTCCTGAGGTTGGGCAGTCGTCTCTCAATCATACAACAGCCCCACAAACATCTGCTAATCATCAAACAAACCAAACTTACGCTAACCTACTCCAGCCGCCAGCACTAAACAATCCAATGCAAGTACAAAGGTTTATCTTGAAGCCAATTGAGATCTTACATGGTGAGCCAATGATTCGATGGAAGAAGGCAGAAGTTAAGCAATCAATAATACAACAAGGCCTGAACCTAGCAGTGCTTGGCAAATTCTCATACGGCAAACCTGCGATACAAGAGCTGAGGAAGGTTATACCAATCCAATGTGAACTAAAGGGTGCTTGTTCTGTTGGTTTGATCGAAGAATCACATGTCCTGATCAAGCTATCGTTGATGGAGGATTATATTCACCTGTTATCAAAACCAGCATTTTATTTGAAGGCGCAAGGTGATTACTGGCAGATGCGATGCACGAAGTGGAGTCCATGGTGGACTCCGGATGTTGAGACACCAATTGCAATCGCATGGATCTCGTTTCGGGACCTACCACCTAATTTCTTTGGTAAGGAGTTTGTATTTTCATTGGCAAGTGCAGTAGGTAGGCCGTTACATGTTGATTTGGCTACTCAAATTGGTACACGACCTAGTTGTGCGAAAGTGAAGGTGGAGGTGAATTTACTTGCTACATTGCCACAAAGGATTAAGATTATTGAAGAAGCTGATGAAACAGGTCCAGAGGAGTCGAAATGGATCAAAATTAGGTACGACTATATGCCTAAATATTGTAAGACCTGTAAAAAGCAAGGCCATAATGAACAAGAATGCTGGATAATTCACCCAGAATTACATAAGAATGCTACTGGAGCAGGCAAGGAACAGGCGAAGGAACAAGCAATCATTCTGAGTACTGATGTTGTTGGCACAGCAGCAAACTTTACCAAGGTATTATCAAGTGGAAAAGTACTTGGGAAGCCGGTCACTAATCATGCTAAACAGGAGTGGATGAAGGCCAGAAAGAATAAGTATCATAGAGATGAACGAGGCTACATAATTGAGGAGAATAAGGAAAATGAAGATCACAAGGGTAAAGGGAAGCTTAAAGAAGGTGTTGTGATTTCAAATAACAGATTTGGAGCATTAGAGATGGAAGAAGAAGTGCAACCAATTATGCAAATTATAGATGGAACAGAAGATAGAGGAGACAAGGCAATAGGACAAGACCAAAATAATAAGGAGAATAACAAAGTAAAGCAGTGGGAAAGTAAGGGGAATTGCTCTCCTAATCCTACTTCATTTGGGATTGGAGAAGGTCATACAGGAAATTTTGATCAAAAGGATGGTGGAAAAGGATCTGTTGGCAAGGAGGAAATTGCAGCTAGGAAAATAAAAAGGGAAGCAGTGGAGAAGAGCAATATGGTAAGGGAATCAGGTGGTGAATCTACTGATGATGTTGCAGTCAGAAGGGAACAAACCATAGACTGGGTGTATAGGAGATTTGGGACAAGTAAAGAGGAGCTTCAATTATGTAATGTGGCTACAAATCGATCCTGTCAAGAAATACCATCACAAACTCATGAGAACTCTGGACAAAAGGAAGATTTTCATGAGGTCAACTCTGTTAAGACCTTATGGAGTGAAGAGATTGAGATTATAGATAAGCAGACGGCAAAAGAGCAAGTGTTTGGAGGCAAGGAAAAGAAAAACAATGCTAGACATGCTGCCAGGGGAGATGCTACAGTAAACGATAGCACTGGTAAAGCTAATGATGAAGATAATGCAAACTGCATGATGAATCAACATGAAATATCACTGGGGAGAGTTCAAGGAGTAAGCAAGGAAGATCTACAACAAGATGGAACAACTTTACAAGTGAAGTCTACACAGCAAGCCAATGGAACAGTAAAATCTAGTGTACTTGGGAAGATTTTGGCATCTGTATATGGAAAAGAGATTGATGGGGATGTTTCTACAGATGTATTAAAAGAATCAGAGGTTATACACAAACAACTAGAGCAAGACACGGGAGTTGGTCGTAAAGAAACAGTAAATACTGCATGTAATGCTACAGTGAACCCCGACCTAGGATCTGTGTATGAGCTGCAATTTAAACTTATGCAAGAGAATTTAGAGACCATGGGAAATACCTCGGGATTGCAACATGGTACGGAGGTCACAGAACATGCAATTGTTGCCCAGGATACTGGAGAGATTGAACCTATTCCTGTGGCATGTGCCTCAAGCACAGGATTGCCAATGCAGATCCATCTTAATATGCCATTAAGGACTCCAAATCAAGTGTTGCATGATATTATTACTCATAAGGAGCTACCAGTTGATATACAACAGACCATATTGAAACAACAAGCACAGATAGAAGATGAGGAAGAAAATGAATCTCTAGCTGAAAATTTCAAAGCTATTGCAAGGGAGGGGGATTTATCTCCTAAGTCAGCAGTTGGAAGTGGGAAGAAAAGCACAAAAAAACAACATAAAGAGCTGCAACCACATGTTAGAATTTTGCCCGGAAGGGCAGCCTCTAATGTGTCAAGATGAAGGTCAAGACTCTCATTTGGAACATAAGGTCTGTAAAAACTCAGCAGGCCTTTCAAAGGGTTATTAATATGCAGAAGGAGCATGGTTTCTTTATTGTTGCACTGATGGAACCAATGCAAAAGTTGAAATTTCTCCAGAAGTATAGAAGAAGGCTAGGTATGGAAGCTGCAATCTCAAATGTGAATGGTAAGATTTGGTTGTTCTTTGATGCTTGTGGTAGAATGGGATCTATTAATAGACACTGAACAACAAATGACACTAAGAGTATATCATCGGGAACTTGGTAAATTCATAATGATGACATTTGTATATGCCAAGTGTTGTGCAATTGAAAGATTAGAATTATGGGATAATTTATACTATCTGGCAAGTGATATGGATTTACCTTGGCTAGTTGGTGGTGACTTTAATGTTGTGATGGGAGAGGAAGAGAAGATAGGTGGTCTGCCAGTATATCCTCCTGAATATGAGGATTTTGCTTTCTGTGCTAATTCATGTGGACTTTTTGATCTTGGTTACAAAGGGAGCCCTTTTACATGGTGGAATGGTAGGCCAAATGCAGAGTGCATTTTTAAAAGGCTTGATCGAATTCTGGTGAACATGCCATTTCGGAACTTATTCCCAACGATTGAAGTGGAACATCTTATTAGAACAGGCTCTGATCATGCTCCTCTGTTGATGAGCTGTGGTGAAGAAGCAATGAGCTTTATAAAGCCATTTAAATTTCTGCACTTCTGGACACAACATGAAGAGTTCTTAGGGGTGGTGAAGCAGAACTGGGCTGCTGACTTCACTGGAGATCCTTTCTTGATGTTCAAGCAAAAGTTGAAAAGAGTGAAAATTTCTTTGTCAAAGTGGAGTAAACTCACTTATGGGGATATTTTCAAACAGTTGGCTATTAGAGAAGATGTGGTGAGAATCAAGGAGCAGCTATTTGAGGAGGAACCATCGATTGAAAACAGAATAGTCCTACAACAAGCTCAGGCAGAGTTGAAGAAGTATTTGACCCTTGAAGAACAATATTGGAAACAAAAGGCAGGTATAAATTGGTTTGAAGAAGGAGATAGAAATACAAGGTTCTTTCATAACTGTGTAAATGGAAAAAGACAAAAGTTGAAATTGAAAAGGATCATGGATAGTGATGGTGCATGGATAGAAGATCAAGATAAGCTATCACAGTCTGCTGTAGAATTTTACCTGAAGCAATTCACAAGTGAGGGTGATGCTGAGAACTTTGAAATGCTGAACAATGTGCCTACCATGGTGACAGCAGAACACAACATGGAGTTATGTAGAATTCCAACTCAGAAGGAGGTTAAAGATGTTGTTTTTGCACTAAGTGGTGAGAGTGCAAGCGGGCCAGATGGTTTCTCGGGCTTATTCTTTCAAGCATGCTGGGAGATTGTGGGGCAGAATATCCATGAGTTGGTTGTGTTGTTCTTTGAGGGTAGACCTTTGCCCAAATCAATAACACACACAAACTTAGTGTTGCTACCTAAGAAGCCTCAAGTGCAAACATTTTCTGATCTTAGACCCATCAGCTTGAGTAATTTTATCAACAAAATCTTCTCCAGAGTAGTACATGATAGGCTTGAAAAGATACTGCCCTTATTAGTTTCATTGAACCAGTCTGGCTTTGTCAAAGGAAGGAGCATTTTTGAAAACATCTTACTGACTCAGGAGATTGTGACTGACATCAGAATAAGAGGAAAGCCAGCAAATGTAGTGATCAAGTTAGATATGGCCAAGGCATATGATAGGGTGTCTTGGAAGTTTTTGATGCATGTACTAAGGAAGGTGGGATTTGCAGAGTGTTTTATACACATGGTGTGGAATTTGATATCAAATAATTGGTACTCAGTGATGGTGAATGGCCAGGCTACAGGTTTCTTTCACTCGACAAGAGGGGTGAAGCAGGGAGACCCTCTATCCCCAGCATTGTTTGTTCTATCAGCAGAGGTGCTATCTAGATCACTAAATAAGTTATTTGAAGACAGGCAGTTTAGAGGATTTGGAATGCCAAAGTGGTCTGATCCATTGAACCACCTTGCTTATGCAGATGACACTATAATATTTGCCTCAGCTGATCCTTATTCCTTGCAGAAAATTATGGAAGTCTTGGCATTATATGAGAAAACATCAGGACAGTTGATAAACAAGGCAAAGAGCTCTTACTATGTACATTCAAAGATTGCAGCAGGATTGAAAGCTACGGTAGCTAATATAACTGGTTTCTCTAAAGGCACATTCCCATTTACATACCTAGGATGTCCAATCTTTTACACAAGGAGGAGGAAGAACTACTATAATGATCCGATTCAGAAGGTGAAGGCAAAGTTGCACTCATGGAAAGGGAAGTTACTGTCATATGGAGGAAAGGCTACATTGATATCAAGTGTATTACAAAGCATGCCAACTCACATCTTGTCTGTCCTAGATCCACCAAACAATGTCATTGAGCATCTCCATAAGACATTTGCAAGATTTTTTTGGAGTAACAAGGAAGAAGGAAGAAGTAGGCATTGGACAAAGTGGCAGAACTTATGTCTGCCAAAGGAAGAAGGTGGTGTAGGTTTCAGATCTCTCTTTGATGTGTCTAAAGCCATGTTTGCAAAGCTATGGTGGAGATTCAGGACAACAAAATCATTATGGTCCAACTACATGTGGAACAAATATTGCAAGAAAGAGGCACCTACCGTGGTTCAATATAGGAATGGTTCTCATGTTTGGAGAAAAATATTGAAAGCCAGAGATGAAGTCAAGCATGAAATATTTTGGGAGATGAACAGGGGAGCTACTAATATATGGCATGAAAATTGGACTGGATTGGGGCCTTTGTATCATGTAGTCCCTTCAGATTTTCACATCAATGAGGAGCTTCAGGAGGTGGCAGACTTAAGAGAAGAAGGGCAGTGGAATGATGCACTGTTGAATCAAACTTTTCCAGCAGATATTGTAAATCACATCCGAGAAGAAGTACAATTTATGCCTACTGATGAGTACTGGGACACTCCAAGGTGGATGCCTTCGACATCAGGAAACTTTACAGTGAGTAGTGCTTGGAAAATACTGAGACATAGAGAACCAGTTAGTTCAGAATATGCAAGGCTATGGACAAAAGGACTGCCCTTCAAAATCTCATTCTTTTGTTGGAGAGTTTGGAAAGGAAAGGTTCCAACAGATGATATATGGAGAAATGGAGGATATATGGTGGTTTCTAAATGCTGGTGCTGTCTTTCACCTAGAGAAGACTCTTTTCAGCATCTTTTCTTGCACGGTGATACTGCACAAAAAGTGTGGAGTACATTTAGCCAGGCTGCAGGTTTAATGATCAACATGATACAAGTGCATCAAATTATAAGGGAGTGGTGGAATGCTAAATGTTGTCCCAAGTTGAAACCTTTGTTTCAGGCAGTCCCTGCAGTTATTCTATGGGAGATATGGAAGAGGAGAAATACAATGAAACATGGAGGCTCAGTGTCTTGTAGCAGGGTTATTCATGAAGTAAATAGGACACTGCATTATTTGGCTAAGGTAAGATATCCATGGCTCATTGGGATTCCAATGTTGTGGCCAGATATGATCAAATTCTTCGAGCAATACAAGCCAATTATAGTGACAAGAAGAGTAACATGGCAGACTCCATATGATAGATGGTTCAAATGCAACACTGATGGTGCATCGAGGGGGAATCCAGGCCTTAGCTCTTTTGGTTTTTGTGTGAGGGATCACAATGGAGATATGATTTTTGCTAGTGCAAGGGAGATAGGTGAAACAACAAACATAGTAGCAGAGGCAAAGGCAATAGTACATGGGTTGTCATACTGTGTGGAGAAGGAGTTACACCCATTGATCCTGGAAACTGACTCGTTGGTGATGAAAAAAGTGATTGAAGATGAATGGGAGGTACCATGGAGTATAGCAGCAGATGTGAAAAAGATCAAGGACTTCAAGAGGACATACAATGTCATATTTCAGCATGTACTAAGGGAGGGAAACACAGTAGCAGACTATTTAGCTAATTTGGTTTTTTCTTTTGCAGGTACAGTTAACTTTCATTCATTTCAAGAATTACCAGCTAAAGGAAAAGCATTGATCAACATGGACAAAGCTCAAATTCCTAATTTAAGAGTTCGGATTGCTAAAAGAAAAGCACCGGACTAATGGAGAGGCAACCATCGTCAGCACTGTGCTCATTAACTTACTGGAGGTTGTTAAATCACTGCTCAGTGGTATCAGCATGTATTCATGCTCAATCTGAGAGTGTTTTGATAATTTTCAGGAAGGGAGTGTGCACAGTAAAGGTTTCACTAGATGAGCAGATCAATTGTGAAAGCAATACATGCAGGAACATCATGAGCATTATTTGCGGGATCATTTGTTTTGGCATGAGAATGGAGATAGTATTAGCTAGATATGGCTTATTTATGTGTTTGGAATATATTGGATATTATTATGTCATTTTTCAGTGGTATTAGTGTGGTTCCACACTCATTCTGGAGGTGACATAGTAGTATACAATGTACAAGGGCAACATATACTAAAGGTGATTGAGACAATTCATTGCAGTGAATTCCTATACTGTGGTACTCTTGGATCGACTTGATCATTGCCTATACTCCGCATACCTTGGCACCTGGTGAGAGCTTGAGTGGTGCTATATGGTACTTGAAATGGGCAGGAGAAGTCAATCATAGCTGCAGGACATGGAAATATTCATTTAGACTTCATGTTATAGATGATATTAGTTTTTTCTGATTAGATTCTATGTTTACATAGATTTATTTCATAGTCTACTGGTAGTAGCAGGACAAATTGTATCCTTTTGGACCCAAATTGTCCTTCAAATCTTTATTTTATATTTTGGGAGATTTCATCAATTTTTTTCCCAAATTCCATCCCAAATCACAAATTAAATGATGGATTCAATGATATATTCATGTAATCTAGCCAAATCTAAGTTAGAATCACTTACCCCAATGAATTTCTTGAAAAACCTTCGAAAAATCGCCAAAATCCGAGCTCTCTAGGTCCAAAAATCAAATAAAACATAAAATCTCGTATTTATAGAGTAGCCCTCGGATTCCAGCAGTGCTGACCGCACACAAATGGCCGCGGTCCGCGCCCAGTGCACGCGGCCGCACAAAAATGGCCGCGGCCGCGCCGTTTGCTCTACAGTGACAGGCTTTGGTATTTTGACCATAACATTCGCTACGTATGTCCAAATTATGATTTATTTAGTTTTCTGGAAACTAGACACGAAGGGATACAACTTTCGTTTTTGAATCACCTCAAAATTTCTTGTAGATAAAAAGATATGAGCTTCCGAAGTAGGACTAGATCAAAAATTTTCCACCTACGCGGACAGCACAGAAATGACCGCGGTCCGCGCCCAGCCAGCGCGGCCGCGCCAAAAGGACTGCGGTCCGCGTCCCAATGACTGCCCCTTCCATTTTATATGTTCCGGGATGTCCGTACTCACCCGAAATACACCCGAGACACCCGGGACCTCAACCAAAAGCACCAACAAGTCAGAAAACACATCACGGACTTAGTCGAGGCCTCAAATCACATCACATATCATCAAAATCATCGAATTACCACGGATTCAAGCCTAAATTTATCAAGTTCTTCCAAAACTCACATTCGATCCGAAACCCGACCAAATGACGTCCGAATGACCTGAAATTTTGCGGACAAGTCCAAATTCACTTAACGAAGCTACAGAAACTCTCGGAATTCCATTCCGACCCTCTGATCAAAATATCACCTATCGACCGGAATCCGCCAAAATATTAACTTCGCCAAAATAGGCTAACTTCTTCACCGGACCTCTAAAATTACTTCTGATTTCGCTCCTAAGCCTTAAATCATCACTTGAAACTAGTCGAATCATCAGAATTTAATTCCGGGCTATTTACCTCATCGGTCAACATTTGGTTGACTTTTCCAACCGATTCTCCTCATAAAGGGATTTATGGCCTCATTTCTATTCAAAATCTCTCCGATTTGCTTCTAACTTTCCAAACACATTTAAAATAGCATATTGAGGTATTAAATGAAGAAAACGGGGCGATAACTCCCGTATCGACAAGTTAGGTCGTTACATTCTCCCCAACTTAAACAAACGCTCGTCCTCGAGCGGACCTAGAGTTGTACTAGATTCAACACAATAGCTGAATGACCTCACCAAGCATATACTCGGGGTGATACCACTTCACCCTATCTTTCAAAAATCCGATAACATAGTATAGCTGAATTTCCACAGTCTATCCGAACCATAAACCGCATTGCACTTTCCGAAATCATATACCAAATCTGAATCCCACATCTATACTCAGAGTACACACGATCCAACTGTAATAGCCAAACTCGCCACTCCGGGTGAGATCATATGATGTATCAAACAACCCAATCACTCGAGACGATAGTCTCTAATCACAACAACTGGCCACAATAACCAAATGCTAGCAGAAAGAACCTTTCTCATTAGATAGAGTCTTATTCCAACACCTTCATATCCTGCCTACGGCAACCGCACACGCGATATATCGAGCCCATCTCTCAGGTCAACCATTCATGAATCCATTTCCCTTTTAATTGATACTACAACAGAATTCGAAGCCAAATCTTGATATTACCCTTCTAACCAACTGAAATCATACATGCTCGCACTCATTAATGACTCAAATGATCATTTAGGTTATAACACACCACACTGGTGATATGACGCCTCAACACCGGCCTAAGCCGCGACAAGCACAACACAAGCTCCAATAGGAAACGTCTGAACATACTCAAATCATGGCAACTGACTCCAACAACAGAGCTGTAATTCAATTCCTCTGTACCATCATATCATAAAACGGAGATCCCGTCTCACATCATAGGAATAGAGTACATGACTCCTTCTCGAAAGGTCATAACATCACGTGGCCTTGCCACGACTCATGATTCTATCAACACTATTACTCACGAAGCACCTCAAGTCATATCATCATGCTCAAAACAGTCAACCACGCACAGATCTAGGTCCGAACTCAAACAATCAATCTCACCCACGGTGAAACAATGAATATATGCCATCAAATCTTGTAAGGACACAACCGATGCGCCATTCGTCGAGCGACACCCAACACTGACCTTTACTTAGAGACTAGGAAGTATAGTACACAAGGTAACATATGGAACAACTATTCTCCAATTCACACGGTTGCGGCATGCAACCTGCTCAAAATAACATACCCGTGGCGGCGTGCCACCCGATCCAGATACCATACCTGTGGCGGCGTGCCACCCGATCCTGATACCATACATGTGGCGGCGTGTCACCCGATCCAAATACTATACCTGTGGCGGCGTGCCACCCGATCCACGAATACATCTAGCAAGGGGAATGCACATCGAGTCAAGTCACTCATCGCAACAAACATATACATAGCCCCAAGCTCGGCCACATGAAATGCATCTGACAAAGTTTCTCAATACTGGAACTGAATCAATGGTAGATACCTCTACACCGACATCCGCCACGAAGGCCCAACTGACAAAGCAATACCTACCAGCCGTCCGCTGGCCCTAGGGTACATCTACCCTGCTGGAGCATGATCTGATGCACTCTGCCACGCAGTTGTGACATTTTCCTGACATAGTCCATGTCACATTAGTCTAGACAACCTGACTTATGACAACCAGTCTACAATCATATATCATTATTCCAATTCACCATATCAAGTAACTAGATAACCACTAGGGCTTCCAATTTCCAATAACCGCTAAACGGTGTCGATACACACGACATACCACCACTGCATAGGCGGATTACGAGAACTTCTAGTCTCTAACACATATATAACACATTAATCACTATGCCTGATTCCACTCTCCACCGTATGAATACATAACACACATCAAGCATCCATTCATACCACGTACGCCATTCAGAAATTTCCCTATGCCAACAACAACTCAATCGTCATTGTCAATCCAACAGGAGGATACCACAATACCACTAGATATTATCAGTTTACATCACCTTGCCCTTTTGACCATATACTCTGCCAAATCACTAGAATAGCAGTACCATTTTCCTTACTCACCAGGAAGATCGATTCTTAAATCACATGCAGCTGTCCGCGCCGCTCAATAATTTTAATGACTTCCCATATATTATGAGCTGATCTCAAAACCTTGAATATGCCATTATCAACTTTCCATAACACATCGCATATACCATACCACACTAAGATAACATGGAAATTTCTATCCCTTTCCTACGCCGCAAACATCGACGCACTCAGCTAGTCAGGGACTCTCATGATCCCATATAGAGAAAACTCATTACACATTCCAAGATTTGCATACCAATAGGGAATACACTCATTTTTTAAACCATGATAAAACACATCACAACTCTTTCTTCCCATTCATTGCATAAGCTTAACTGCCAGGACTGAGTCCTTTTACTCACATCGAGCTATGCAACTGCCAGCACATCAAGAGCTTTGTTGCACCATAACTGCAAGACTCATTACTTCGAACACACACCAGGAGTTACTCATGAGCTTTTCATATTGTTCCAATTTATTATCATCTTTAATTTAATATTCTCCTTCACTGGAGGATCACAATACCTCAACTCAGGTTACGACATGAGACTCATACACAAGACCACACGGTCTAAGGCTCACTGGACGCTGAATACTCTCTCAAATGTTTCCCAGAGTATCGCCTTCTACAATACTTTATTTGGATGAACTTCTCGCGATTTCAATTCGTATCATTACCTTCCAATACGGATACATAGAATCCCATCATTCACATAACATAACACAAGTCTTGATCCCTTCTAACGAAACCGCCGTCTTTAGCCATATACACAATCTTAAGACACCTTACCATTACAAGCAAAGTCTTCAACACCGCAAGGCCATTCTCGGGCGTCATTCACCCTTATTCAGCTGTAATTCAGCTGTCTTATTGAACAGAACCACTCGTGCCTTGTTAGAACTCTGATATCGCAGAACATGATTACATTCAAATACGATTAGCTACCTTTCTTTTCTATACACCGAACATCCTTTACCAACATAAGCTCAAACATCCTAGTATTTCTTCACATCTACGAAGCACCATAACCTTTATCAAAATTTTCCTAACATACCCAGAGACAGAACCAGCATAGCACACAATAATGCCATCAATTAATCAATAACAACCTCCCCAACTTAGCTCGGAGCCATACATCAAAGCACTTTTAACCACTCATAGAATTCTTTACTGAAATGATGCCACAATGTTATGGTGAGATTAAACTCAAGTCATTTACAAGTTCGACAAAGACATACCTCCTTGAAATCACTAAGACATACCTCCTTGAAATTGCATCAAGCAACAACATTCTCTTTCCCTTGTTTGTAAGAAATTACATAAGGAAAAGTTTCAATAAATTCAACCCACTTAGCATGCCTTCTACTAAGCTTACCTTGACTTTTCAAGTATTTCAAGGATTCATGGTCAGTTTTAATGACAAACTCCCTTGGCCACAAGTAATGTTGCCATGTGGCTAAAGCCCTTACCAAAGCATAAAGCTCTTTGTCATAAGTTGAATAGTTCAATGTGGCTCCATTCAACTTCTCACTAAAGTAGGCAATAGGTTTAGAATCTTGCATCAAAACAACACCTATTCCCTTGCCAGAAGCATCACATTCAATTTCAAAAGATTTAGAAAAATCAGGCAATTGTAATAACGGAGCAGAACATAACTTTTCTTTCAACAAGTTAAAAGCATCATCTTGTTCTTTTCCCCATTTAAAAATCCTATCATTTTTGATAACTTCAGTTAAAGGAGAAGCAATGGTGCTAAAGTCTCTCACAAACCTCCTATAAAAACTAGCAAGTCCATGAAAACTCCTAACTTCAGTTACACTCTTAGGTTTAGGCCATTCTTTAATTGCTTTGATTTTCTCTTCATCAACCTCAACTCCCTTAGAGCTAACCACAAAACCCAAGAAAATCACACGATCCACATAAAAGTACACTTTTTAAGATTAGCAAATAACAATTGCTTTCTAAGAACTTCAAAAACTTGTCTTAGGTGTTCTACATGCTCTTCTAAAGTATTAGAAAAGACCAAGATATCATCGAAGTACACCACAACAAATTTTCCATGAAAATCCTTAAAAACATGATTCATTAATCTCATGAAAGTGCTAGGTGCATTAGTCAAGCCGAAAGGCATAACTAACCACTCATAAAGCCCATATTTTTCCTTTTACAGGTACCTTGAGAGCACTGGTTTATCTGGCTTGTTTTCAGCTAGTGGTATTAGTATCCCAGATACTCATTCTACTGAAAACAAATCACATAACCCAAGTATCTCATCACTCAATCACAGGCAACTACCAACAAGTAGGAACTCCCCTTGTTCCATTGACAACACATGCCCCTGTCAATGCTGCAGTCTAGAGGAGATCATACCCAGGGGACCAGACCTGTCACATGCTCCAATCAAAGCACTTCATCAACATCACAGTCAAGAAGCAACAATTTCACATTGCTCTCCCTCTTCTGTCAAGAGTTCTTGTCACAATAGAACTTTTGACAGTCACCATAGATGTTTGATATGCACAGGTAACCTGAGTGGGCTTGTTAATGTGGTATCTCCTCAGTCAGTGGTATTAGCATCCGTACTAATTCTGATGAGAAGCCATAACATGAATCAAGTCACCCACCTAAGGTGCAACCTTAACAAGCACCTCACCACTGAATGGATGATACTACCAGTAAATCTACTGTCAGAATCATTGGACTTTCAAGATTGTTTGGAACCACGTTTCCAATCCAACTGATTAGTATACTTAGGTCTTTTACCTTATGTATAGGTAGCCTAAATGTATCTCCTTTTGTATCTCAGTAGGTCTCTTACACTTTGTTAGTAGAGACACCATGCATTATGTAAACTACCATAGATCACAGGTTTTTCCTTTCAAAATGATGAAAGGTTTTACATGTTCACTATCATGGAGGTCAGGTTTATGCCCCCCTCCACTTTGTATCCTTGTTTTATATTATCATGAAAGTACTAGGTGCATTAGTCAAGCCAAAAGGCATAACTAACCACTCATAAAGCCCATATTTGGTCTTAAAAGCAGTTTTCCATTCATCTCCAGGATTCATTCGAATCTGATGGTAACCACTTTTTAGATCAATTTTAGAAAAGATTTTGGATCCATGTAATTGATCCAACATGTCATCAAGACGAGGAATAGGGTGGCGATACTTTACCGTAATCTTGTTGATTGCTCTACAATCCACGCACATCCTCCAAGTTCCATCCTTTTTGGGTACCAATAGGACCGGAACAGAGCAAGGGCTCATGCTCTCTCTCTCACAAAGCCTTTCTCAAGTAACTCCTCAACTTGCCTTTGAAGTTCCTTTGTCTCTTCTGGATTACTCCTATAGGCTGGCCTATTTGGGATTTGTGATCCAGGTACAAGATCAATTTGATGCTCAATGCCACGTAAAGGCGGCAATCCACTAGGAATATCTTCTGGAAAGACATCTTCAAAATCCTGCAAAAGAGAAGAAATACTACTTGGCAAAGAAGAAGTTAGCAACTCAGAATTAATCAAAGCCTCTTTGTAAGTAAGTAGTATTATGGGCAGCCCTCTTTTCTTGCATTTAAACACTCTTTGGCTTTTATATAGAAACTCTCTCTTTTTCTTTCCTTAGCCTCTTTCCTCTCACCAAGACTGTCTATTTTTTTATTCGAACCCTCTTTTATCTCTTCTCTCAAATTGCTGCCCTCTCTCTCTTTCTTTTCTTTTTCCTCAAGCTCACTTTTTATCCCTCCCCTTGACTTTCCCATTGTTTCCTTTAATCTCTTCTGATCTTCAAACACTTAGAAGGAGATAAAGGTGCAAGAGTAAATTTCCTGCCATTTAGTTCAAGCGAATATCTATTCTTTCTCCCATCATGAAAAACATTCCTGTCATACTGAAAAGGACGGCACAGTAATATATGACAAGCTTGCATAGGCACTATGTCACAAAGAACATCATCCTCATATCTACCAACGTTAAATGAAATCATACACTGTTTATTTACCTTTAGTTCACCACTATCATTTAACCATTGGAGTCTATAGGGAGTAGGGTGTTTCATGCATGCAAGTCCCAGCTTTTCCACAAAGTATGAACTAACCACATTAGCACAACTACCACTATCAATGATCATAGAGCAAGTTTTTCCTTTTATCCCACACCTAGTATGGAATATATTCTCTCTTTGTGCTTCACTATTGCTTCCTAAATTGATAGTCATAATTCTCCTAACTACCCCAACCATTCCATCATTAGGTAGTTCTAAATCACCTTCATCACTCATATCTCCCTCTTCATCTCCCTCACTCTTTTCACTCTCATATCCTTCATCTTCTTTTAGAATGATGTTTCTTCTACTTGGACATTCATGCATCATATGTCCCCTTCCTTTACATTTATGACACTGAATATAACTAGAAGGTGTAAAAGGTTTAGGGTTGAAGGTTTTACCTCCCTCTTTGTTCTCCAGTTTACCTTTACCCTTATCTTCTTGAGGCCGAGAAAAATTCTTCATCTCATGATTTGGCCATGGTTTCTTAGGCATGGTGCTTGTTCGACATCTCCATGAGCTAGTTTGCTTTCTTTTATTTTGATTTTCTACCTTTATACACAAATCAACTAACTCATCTATCGTTACATATTGTTGTAATTCAACTACATCAGCTATATCTTTATTTAAACCATTTAAAAACCTAGCCATTGTAGCCTCTTCTTCCTTCATACAATTAGCTTGGATCATAGCTATATCCATAGCCTTAAAGTACTCATCTACTGACATGGACCCTTGCTTCAATGTTTGAAGGCGTAGTTGTAGCTCTCTTTGAAAGTGTGATGGTACGAATCTCTTCCTCATCACCCTTTTTGCCTCAGTCCAAGTAGCAATTGGTGCTTGTCCTTCTTGCAGTCGATCCCTATTAAGCTTTTTCCACCAAATAGAAGCATAATCAGAAAACTCAACAACAGCAAGTTTAACCTTCTTACCTTCAGAGTAGTTGTGATAGTCAAAGATTGCTTCTACCTTTCTCTCCCAATCAAGATACAAGTCTGGATCCCTTGTTCCCTTTAAAGATGGCATCTACATCTTTATATTACTTATATTATCATCCTCTATCCTACATCTTTGTCCCCTCCTATCTCCTCTCACCCTATCAAAATCAATATCATTAAAATCATCAATAAAGTTTGCTTGATTTACAATAGAAGCATGGGGTACATTTCTTCTAGCAGGTGGCCTAACATTATTATCCCTCCTAAGTTCAACTATTGTATCATTTTGATCTGCAATGGTATCCCTCATTTCTTGGAGTTGCAGATTCAGCCTTTCAAACTATTGATGCATGGCTTGCAAGGTAAAATCATTCCTTGCTTTGATTTCAGCTTCTTGGAGAACCATTCGTTCATTATCACTACCTGTATGTGACATCTTTAAAAATTGTATCACACAAATTAGCTTCTTTTTCTCTCGGAATAACCTTTGAACAAAGTACTTTAAAGATTTATAGTTAAACCTAACTTGTATGTAGTTCTCAGTAGTAAAACTCAGATTTTTCTTTTGTTTTTGGGAACAATTAAAAGAAGAAAGAACCAAATCCTAGAACGTTTAGGCTCGGTTGAAACAAGACACGAACGAAAAGGAAAGAATATAAATGCGCAGAATACAAAGAGTAAGAAAATCAAGGATCCCCTCTTCTTGTTTCCTTTGTTAATTATTGGAAACACTTAGATACAAAAGATATATCCTGGAGAGCAAGCAATTGTATTTCTTCTTGTTTTAAATTGGATTTCATTTTTTTTTTGGTTTTTATCTGTCTTTTTTGTTTTTTTTTGTTTTTTTTTGTTTTCTTTATCCCAAGAATTATCAAGAACGAAATCTTGATAGAACCGCTCTGATACCACTTGATAACAACTAGGTCGGGAATCCAAACTAGAGTAAGAATTTGAGAAGTAAATGCGGAAGCAATAACAACAGGAATTGAACAACTAGAATTAAAGAGACGAAAATAAAGGATATGGGAAAGATTCAAGGAAAGAATTCCAAGAACTTTCAAGAACGCAAGTTCTATAGCCTTGACAAGATCAAAGTAACAACGTCTTGATTTATGAAAGAAATCAAACGCCTTTAGTTAAAAAGCAAATCAAAACAATAGATTCGGATCTTGACCACTTTACGAGTAACTTGAGACAACAATTAATACTAGTATTAATCGCCTTCTAAGAATACCACAAAGGAATCAAAGATATCACAAAAGAGAAGTAATCTTACTACCTTGAACTATGAACTAGTAAAGGTTGAAAGATAAATCTCAAAGCACAAGTAACAAAGGTTCAAAAGAACTCTCAAAGTATGATATACTCAATCAATAATAATGTGTATTATGAAGGAGAAGAACACCCTATTTATAAGAGTACAAAGGCATAAAAATAACATTAAAAAAACTAGGTGGGGTGGTTATAATAGTAAACATAATTATTACAATAAGGTAGGTGGTTGATAAAGTCTAAGAAAAGTCTTTGGTTAGGTGAGGGGCGGCCAAGACCCTATGGGGCAGATTTGGGCCTTAAAACAACTAGTTTTGGGCCATTTGTTTTGACTCCAATTGGGCTACTCTTGTAACACCTCTTTCTGGAACTCTTTTAAGCTCATTTTGAGCCCATTTGGTGACTCCAAGGGCTGATTTGGGTAACCAAATCTTCCTCCTCTTGGACTTCAGTTTGAGCAACCAAATAGTTGTAAAACTTCGACAACTCTTCTCCTTTGGGCATGAGCTTTTCCTCCATAGTTAGAAGCTTCTTTATTTGCCATTGAAGTCCAGCAACCTTAGTTTGCAATTCCTTAGCTTGAGATCTTGTAAATGGCCTTCTTGGAGCTTCCAAAACTCTATCCTTATCAGTGATGCTATCACCTACGATAACCACATAAGTCCATTTGACTAATACGATTTTAGTCAAAGGACCTTCCGTTTATATATCGTGGTTGTTATTTAGTAATTGACCGCGAATGAATATGATTTCATTCATATACTAGAACGCATCGACCTACGGTACCCACATAAATCCAGTTGACTAATACGATTGTAGTCATAACAGATTGGGAGTAATGTAATACAATTGTAGTAGGACACATCGGCCTATGACAACCACATAAGTCCATTTGACTAATACGATTGTAGTAATAGGACCTTCCGTTTATATATCGTGGTTGTTATTTAGTAATTGACCGTCTATGAATATTATTTAATTCATATACTAAGAAGCATCGGTTTAGGAAAACCACATAAGTCCATTTGAGTAATACGATTGTAGTCATAACAGATTGGGAGTAATGTAATACGACTGTAGTAGGACGCATCGGCCTACGACAACCACATAAGTCCATTTGACTAATACGATTATAGTCATAACAGATTGGGTGGAATGTAATACGATTGTAGTCATAGGACCTTCTACTATAACCACATAAGTCCATTTGACTAATACGATTTTAGTCATAGGACCTTCCGTTTATATATCGTGGTTGTTATTTAGTAATTGACCATGAATGAATATGATTTCATTCATATACTAGAACGCATCGACCTACGGTGCCCACATAAGTCCATTTGACTAATACGATTGTAGTCATAACAGATTGGGAGTAATGTAATACGATTGTAGTAGGACGCATCGGCCTATGACAACCACATAAGTCCATTTGACTAATAAGATTGTAGTAATAGGACCTTCCGTTTATATATCGTGGTTGTTATTTAGTAATTGACCGTCTATGAAAATTATTTAATTCATATACTAAGACGCATCGGTTTACGAAAACCACATAAGTCCATTTGAGTAATACGATTGTAGTCATAACAGATTGGGAGTAATGTAATACAACTGTAGTAGGACGCATCGGCCTACGACAACCACATAAGTCCATTTGACTAATACGATTGTAGTATAGGACCTTCCGTTTATATATCGTGGTTGATATTTAATAATTGACCGTGAATGAATATGACTTCATTCATATACTAGGACGCATCGGCCTACGACAACCACATAAGTCCATTTGACTAATACGATTGTAGTCATAACAGATTGGGTGTAATGTAATACGATTGTAGTCATAGGACCTTCTACGACAACCACATAAGTCCATTTGACTAATACGATTGTAGTAATAGGACCTTCCGTTTATATATCGTGGTTGTTACTTAGTAACTGACCGTGAATGAATATGATTTCATTCATATACTAGGACGCATCGGCCTATGACAACCACATAAGTCCATTTGACTAATACGATTGTAGTCATAGGAACTTCCGTTTATATATCGTGGTTGTTATTTAGTAATTGACAGTGAATGAATATGATTTCATTCATATACTAGGATGCATCGGCGTACGACAATCACATAAGTCCATTTGACTTATACGATTGTAGTTATAATAGATTGGGAGTAATGTAATACGATGGTAGTAGGACGCATCGGCCTACGACAACCACATAAGTCCATTTGACTAATACGATTGTAGTAATAGGACCTTTCGTTTATATATCGTGGTTGTTATTAAGTAATTGACCATGAATGAATATGATTTCATTCATATACTAGGACGCATCGGCCTACGACAACCACATAAGTCCATTTAACTAATACGATTGTAGTCATAACAGATTAGGAGCAATGTAATACGATTGTAGTAGGACACATCAGCCTACGACTACCACTTAAGTCCATTTGACTAATACGATTGTAGTAATAGGACGTTCCGTTTATATATTGTGGTTGTTATTTAGTAATTGACTGTCTATGAAGATTATTTCATTCATGTACAAAGACGCATCGGCCTACGACAACAACATAAGTCCATTTGACTAATACGATTGTAGTAATAGGAACTTTCGTTTATATATCGTGGTTGTTATTTAGTAATTGACCGTGAATGAATATGATTTCCTTTATATACTAGGACGCATCGGCCTACGACAACCACATAAGTCCATTTCACTAGTACAATTGTAGTCATAAAAGATTGGGAGTAATGTAATACGATTGTAGTCATAGGACCTTCCGTTTATATATTATTTTGGGAATATTGTAATACGTTAATTCTTGGACGCATCGGCCTACGACAACCACATAAGTCCATTTGACTAATACGATTGTAGTCATAACAGATTGGGTGTAATGTAATACGATTATAGTAATAGGACCTTCCGTTTATATATCGTGGTTGTTATTTAGTAATTGACCATCTATGAATATTATATCATTCATATACTAGGACGCATCGGCCTACGACAACCACATAAGTCCATTGGACTAATACGATTGTAGTCATAGGAACTTCCGTTTATATATCGTGGTTGTTATTTAGTAATTGACCGTGAATGAATATGCTTTCATTCACATACTAGGACGCGTCGGCCTACAACAACCACATAAGTCCATTTGACTAATACGATTGTAGTCATAAAAGATTGGGAGTAATGTAATACGATTGTAGTAGGACGCATCGGCCTACGACAACCACATAAGTCCATTTGACTAATTCCATTGTAGTAATAAGACCTTCCGTTTATATATCGTGGTTGTTGTCTAGTAATTGACCATCTATGAATATTATTTAATTCATATACTTGGACGCATCGGCCTACGTCAACCGCTTAAGTCCATTTGACTAATACAATTGTAGTAATAGGACCTCCCGTTTATATATTGTGGTTGTTATTTAGTAATTGACCATTAATGAAAATGATTTCATTCATATACTAGGACGCATCGGCCTATGACAACCACATAAGTCCATTTGACTAATACAATTGTAGTCATAACAGATTGGAAGTAATGTAATGATAACAACTAGGTCGGGAATCCAAACTAGAGTAAGAATTTGAGAAGTAAATGCGGAAGCAATAACAACAGGAATTGAACAACTAGAATTAAAGAGACGAAAATAAAGGATATGGGAAAGATTCAAGGAAAGTATTCCGAGAACTTTCAAGAACGCAAGTTCTATAGCCTTGACAAGATCAAAGTAACAACGTCTTGATTTATGAAAGAAATCAAACGCCTTTACTTAAAATCAAATCAAAACAATAGATTCGGATCTTGACCACTTTACGAGTAACTTGAGACAACAATTAATACTAGTATTAATCGCCTTATAAGAATACCACAAAGGAATCAAAGATATCACAAAAGAGAAGTAATCTTACTACCTTGAACTATGAACTAGTAAAGGTTGAAAGATAAATCTCAAAGCACAAGTAACAAAGGTTCAAAAGAACTCTCAAAGTATGATATACTCACTCAATAATAATGTCTCTTATGAAGGAGAAGAACACCCTATTTATAAGAGTACAAAGGCATAAAAATTACATTAAAAACTAGGTGGGTGGTTGTAGTGGAAAACACAATTATTACAATGAGGTAGGTGGTTGCTAAAGTCTAAGAAAAGTCTTTGGTTAGGTGAGGGGCGGCCAAGACCCTTTGGGGCAGATTTGGGCCTTAAAACAACTTGTTTTGGGCCATTTGTTTGGATTCCAATTGGGCTACTCTTGTAACACCTCTTTCTGGAACTCTTTTAAGCTCATTTTGAGCCCATTTGGTGACTCTAAGGGCTGATTTGGGTGACCAAATCTTCCTCCTCTTGGACTTCAATTTGAGCAACCAAATAGTTGTAAAACTTCGACAACTTTTCTCCTTTGGGCATGAGCTCTTCCTCCATAGTTAGAAGCTTCTTTATTTGCCATTGAAGTCCAGCAACCTTAGTTTGTAATTCCTTAGCTTGAGATCTTTTTAATGGCCTTCTTGGAGCTTCCAAACCTCTATCCTTATCAGTGATGCTATCATGTAATACGATTGTAGTAGGACGCATCGGCCTACGACAACCATATAAGTCCATTTGACTTATACGATTGTAGTAATAGGACCTTCCGTTTATATATCATGGTTGTTATTTAGTAATTGACCCTGAATGAATATGATTTTATTCATATACTAGGACGCATCGGCCTACGACAACCACATAGGTCCATTGAACTTATACTATTGTAGTCATAAAAACTTCCGTTAATATATCTTGGTTGTTATTTAGTAATTGACCGTGAATGAATATGATTTCATTCATATACTAGGACGCATCGGCCTACGACAACCACATAAGTCCATTTAAGTAATACGATTGTAGTCATAACAGATTCTGACTAATGTACTACGATTGTAGTAGGACGTATCGGCCTACGACAACCATATAGTAGGACGCATCAGCCTACGACAACCACATAAGTCTATTTGACTAGTATGATTGTAGTAATAGGTCCTTCTGCATCGGCATACGACAACCACATAAGTCCATTTGACTAATACGATTGTAGTAATAGGACCTTCCATTTATATATCGTGGTTGTTATTTAGTAATTGACCATGAATGAATATTATTTCATTCATATACTAGGACGCATCAGCCTACGACAACCACATAAGTCCATTTGACTAATATGATTGTAGTAATAAGACCTTCCGTTTATATATCGTGGTTGTTGTTTAGTAATTGACCATCTATGAATATTATTTCATTCATATACTTTGACTCATCAGCCTACGACAACCACTTAAGTCCATTTGACTAATACTATTGTAGTAATAGGACCTCCCGTTTATATATCGTGGTTGTTATTTAGTAATTGACCGTGAATGAATATGATTTCATTCATATACTAGGACGCATCGGCCTACGACAACCACATAAGTCCATTTGACTAATTCGATTGTAGTAATAAGACCTTCCGTTTATATATCGTGGTTGTTGTCTAGTAATTGACCATCTATGAATATTATTTAATTCATATATTTGGACGCATCGGCCTACGTCAACCACTTAAGTCCATTTGACTAATACGATTGTAATAATAGGACCTCCCGTTTATATATTGTGGTTGTTATTTAGTAATTGACCATTAATGAAAATGATTTCATTCATATACTAGGACGCATCGGCCTACGACAACCACATAAGTCCATTTGAGTAATACGATTTTAGTCATAGGAACTTCCGTTTATATATCGTGGCTGTTATTTAGTAATTGACCGTGAATGAATATGATTTCATTCATATACTAGGAGGCATCGGCCTATGACAATCACATAAGTCCATATGACTAATACGATAGTAGTCATAACAGATTGGGAGTAATGTAATATGATTTTAGTAGGACGCATCGGCCTACGACAACCACATAAGTCCATTTGACTAATACGATTGTAGTAATAGGACCTTCCATTTATATATCGTGGTTGTTATTTAGTAATTGACCGTGAATGAACGTGATTTCATTCATATACTAGGACGCATCGGCCTACGACAACCACATAAGTCCATTGGACTAATACGATTGTAGTCATAGGAACTTCCGTTTATATATCGTGGTTGTTATTTAGTAATTGACCGTGAATGAATGTGATTTCATTCATATACTAGGACGCATCGGCCTACGACAATCATATACTAGGACGCATCAATCTACGACAAGCACATAAGTCCATTTGACTAATACGATTGTAGTAATAGGTCCTTCCGCATCGGCCTACGACAACCACATAAGTCCATTTGACTAATACGATTGTAGTAATACGACCTTCCATTTATATATCGTGGTTGTTATTTTTTTTTTTTTTTTCACTCAACGTAAAAAAATTTAGATATCAAATTGCAAACAGTAACACTAGAAACAGCCCAAAGCTGCTGATACCTTTTGCAAGCCAGTAAAAGCGTCAACTCTATTTGTTGCGCTTCTTAGCCTGCTTGCCCTGGCCCTTCTTAGCCTGCTTGCCCTGGCCCTTCTTATCGTGGTTGTTATTTTGTAATTGACCGTGAATGAATATTATTTCATTCATATTCTAGGACGCATCGGCCTACGACAACCACATAAGTCCATTTGACTAATTCGATTGTAGTAATAAGACCTTCCGTTTATATATCGTGGTTGTTGTCGAGTAATTGACCATCTATGAATATTATTTAATTCATATACTTGGACGCATCGGCCTACGTCAACCGCTTAAGTCCATTTGACTAATACAATTGTAGTAATAGGACCTCCCGTTTATATATTGTGGTTGTTATTTAGTAATTGACCATTAATGAAAATGATTTCATTCATATACTAGGACGCATCGGCCTATGACAACCACATAAGTCCATTTGACTAACACGATTGTAGTCATAACAGATTGGGAGTAATGTAATACGATTGTAGTAGGACGCATCGGCCTACGACAACCACATAAGTCCATTTGACTTATACGATAGTAGTAATAGGACCTTCCGTTTATATATCATGGTTGTTATTTAGTAATTGACCCTGAATGAATATGATTTTATTCATATACTAGGACGCATCGGCCTACGACAACCACATAGGTCCATTGAACTTATACTATTGTAGTCATAGGAACTTCCGTTAATATATCTTGGTTGTTATTTAGTAATTGACCGTGAATGAATATGATTTCATTCATATACTAGGACGCATCGGCCTACGACAACCACATAAGTCCATTTGACTAATACGATTGTAGTCATAACAGATTCTGACTAATGTAATACGATTGTAGTAGGACGTATCGGCCTACGACAACCATATACTAGGACGCATCAGCCTACGACAACCACATAAGTCTATTTGACTAATATGATTGTAGTAATAGGTCCTTCTGCATCGGCATACGACAACCACATAAGTCCATTTGACTAATACGATTGAAGTAATAGGACCTTCCATTTATATATCGTGGTTGTTGATAACAACTAGGTCGGGAATCCAAACTAGAGTAAGAATTTGAGAAGTAAATGCGGAAGCAATAACAACAGGAATTGAACAACTAGAATTAAAGAGACGAAAATAAAGGATATGGGAAAGATTCAAGGAAGAATTCCGAGAACTTTCAAGAACGCAAGTTCTATAGCCTTGACAAGATCAAAATAACAACGTCTTGATTTATGAAAGAAATCAAACGCCTTTACTTAAAAAGCAAATCAAAACAATAGATTCGGATCTTGACCACTTTACGAGTAACTTGAGACAACAATTAATACTAGTATTAATCGCCTTCTAAGAATACCACAAAGGAATCAAAGATAGCACAAAAGAGAAGTAATCTTACTACCTTGAACTATGAACTAGTAAAGGTTGAAAGATAAATCTCAAAGCACAAGTAACAAAGGTTCAAAAGAACTCTCAAAGTATGATATACTCAATCAATAATAATCTGTCTTATGAAGGAGAAGAACACCCTATTTATAGGAGTAGAAAGGCATAAAAATAACATTAAAAACTAGGTGGGGTGGTTCTAGTGGAAAACACAATTATTACAATGAGGTAGGTGGTTGCTAAAGTCTAAGAAAAGTCTTTGGTTAGGTGAGGGGCGGCCAAGACCCTTTGGGGCAGATTTGGGCCTTAAAACAACTAGTTTGGGCCATTTGTTTGGATTCCAATTGGGCTCCTTTTGTAGTACCTCCTTTAGGACTTCTTTTAAGCTCATTTTGAGCCATTTTGGTGTACTCCAAGGGCTGATTTGGGTGACCATATCTTCCTCTTGTTGGACTTCAATTGATCTATCAAATAATTGTAAAACTTCAACAATTCTTCTCCTCTGGGCTGGAGCTCTTTCTCGACAATTAAAGGATTCTCTATGTGCACTTGAAGTCCAATGATCGTGTTTTGAAATTCTTTAGCTTGACATCTTGTTAAAGGTCCTCTTTGAGATTGCAACGCTTCATCCTTGTACTTGAATAGAATTGAGCTTCCTAGGATGCTATCATTCCCCTCTTCTTGAAAAGAATTCGTCCTCGAATTTGATCCTACGTCAAACAAAGACAAGTCAGCAACATTGAATGTAGTATTTACTTGAAACTCACCAGGAAGGTCCAGCTTGTATGCATTGTCTCCAATCTTTTCAAGGAATTGAAAAGGGTCATCTCCTCTAGGATGCAACTTTGACTTTCTTTTGGAAGGAAATCTCTCCTTTCTAAAGTCAACCCAAACTAAATCTCCAGGGTTAAAATTAACTTGTTTTCGATCCTTGTTCTTTCTTAAGGAGGTTTGCTCATTTTTCTTCTCAATTGCAAGCCTTGTTTGCTCATGAATTTTTTTCATCATCTCAGCCTTTGTCCTTCTTGAAAGTGCATCATCAACAACATTCTCTTTCCCTTGGTTGTAAGAAATTACATAAGGAAAAGTTTCACTGAATTCAACCCACTTAGCATGCCTTCTACTGAGCTTACCTTGACCTTTCAAGTATTTCAAGGATTTCTCTTCTTGAAAGAGTACTTGATCACAAATGTTACAACCATCATGCTTATCCACTTTACTAATAACAAATACTTTTACAAGCTCACAATAAACATGACTTGAAGAACGACTCCACATCATACCACAACAATCACATTCTAGCAATTTATCATATGAAAACTCATTAACCACTTGAGTAAGAGAAGAAGAAATATTTAACTCATTCGCAAGCCTCTTCTTATTAATTTCATTCCTCTTATCATAAAGTTGGATTACATGATCATTTATTTCATACATAATATCAAAAAGAAGCCTCTTGCACTTTAACTTAGATATTACAGTTAATGACTTGATATGCATCAAGCTATCATCATCCACAAAAATTATAAAGTCACCAACATAAGATATAAGAGTATAATTCATTACCTCGAAAAATACTTTAGGTGTTCTAGAAAGACCAAGAATGCAAATAAACCAATTGTATATACCATACTTGGACTTATTTACCAGTGGAATATCATCACCTTGTATTCTTTTATGCAATGACTGTAACTTAGTAATGCTTTTAGGAAACTCCGTGTCATAACCTTGTAAATAAGAATCAAAATATTTAAAAGGTTCAATAACAAAGACTTTAACCAAGCTTTTATCTTCCACGATCCAACAAGAATTGATATTGCCGAATTTATGTTGCAATCCAATTGGATCTTTTGCCACCATATCTTGCACCTCACTACCCCTTTCAAAAGGTATTTCAACACGTGGCTGCACAAAATCAAAAGAACTAAAACAGGAAAGAGTTAATGGGTTAGGAAGTAAAGAAACTTTTTCTTGCTACTTTCTTTGGCTTTTATCACAAGACTACTGTTTTCCTCGCCCTTAGCCTCTTTTCTCTCACTAAAGAGTTCTTTTCCTTCACTCAATCCCTCATGTTTTTCTCTCTCTACCTCATAGACTATGTTTATCTCATTGTCTTCTATCTTTTCTTTCTTCTCAAGATCACTCTTTTCTTCACTAGACATCCCACTCTTTTCACTCAACACAACCTCTCATTTTTCCTCTCTTGGAATGTCAACATGCACTCCCTTACGACTCTCATTCTTTTCTCTCTCGTATTTTTCCATATTCTCTTTAACAATCTTTTCATCTTTACAAATTTGTGAGGGAGTCAAAGGACCAAGAATGCATTTCTTCCCATTAAACTCAAAAGAGTATCTATTTTTTTGGATACTATATGAAGCATTTCTATAGATATACCATGGCCTTCCCAACAAGATATGAAAATTATTCATGGGAATGACATCACACCAAATCACATCCTCATACCTTCCAATAGAGAATGACAATAACACTCTTTTATCTACCTTTACTCCTTTCAACATGTAGGGTTCAAAATGTTCAACACAAGACAAGTTCAATTTCTCAACCATATAAGTGCTAATTAAGTTATAGCCAAAAGCTTTGTCAATTCTAAGGGTATAACTTAAGACATCACACACCACTTTAGCTCTTGTTTGAAAAATAACTTTACCATTGTCTTCCTTCCATTCGATATACTGTAAGTTCGAGTTTTCAAATTGTTGAACCATCGCTTTCCTCCTTCCATTGTAGTTACCTATTTGAGACATCTTGTCATAGATTAAAGAAAATATGTCTCTCCAATTTGGCGTTTTCCTCAATTGTTCTCACACACACCTTTCCTTTCTTTTTTTTCTCGAAATAACCTTTGAACAAAATACTTTGTAGATTTATAGTTAAACCCAACTTGTATGTAGTTCTCAGTAGTAAAAATCAGATTTTTCTTTTGTTTTTGGGAACAAATAAAAGAAGAAAGAACCAAATCCTAGAACTTTTAGGCTCGGTTGAAACAAGACACGAACGAAAAGTAAAGAATATAAATGTGTAGAATACAAAGAGTAAGAAAATCAAGGATCCCTCTTCTTGTTTCCTTTGTTAATTTTTGGAAACACTTAGATACAAAAGATATATCCTGGAGAGCAAGCAATTGTATTTCTTCTTGTTTTAAATTGGATTTCGTTTTTTTTTTTGTTTTTTTTTTTTTTTTTTTTTCAAAATATCCCAAGAATTATCAAGAACGAAATCTTGATAGAACCGCTCTGATACCACTTGATAACAACTAGGTCGGGAATCCAAACTAGAGTAAGAATTTGAGAAGTAAATGCCGAAGCAATAACAACAGGAATTGAACAACTAGAATTAAAGAGACGAAAATAAAGGATATGGGAAAGATTCAAGGAAGAATTCCGAGAACTTTCAAGAACGCAAGTTCTATAGCCTTGACAAGATCAAAGTAACAACGTCTTGATTTATGAAAGAAATCAAACGCCTTTACTTAAAAAGCAAATCAAAACAATAGATTCGGATCTTGACCACTTTACGAGTAACTTGAGACAACAATTAATACTAGTATTAATCGCCTTCTAAGAATACCACAAAGGAATCAAAGATATCACAAAAGAGAAGTAATCTTACTACCTTGAACTATGAACTAGTAAAGGTTGAAAGATAAATCTCAAAGCACAAGTAACAAAGGTTCAAAAGAACTCTCAAAGTATGATATACTCAATCAATAATAATCTGTCTTATGAAGGAGAAGAACACCCTATTTATAGGAGTACAAAGGCATAAAAATAACATTAAAAACTAGGTGGGGTGGTTCTAGTGGAAAACACAATTATTACAATGAGGTAGGTGGTTGCTAAAGTCTAAGAAAAGTCTTTGGTTAGGTGAGGGGCGGCCAAGACCCTTTGGGGCAGATTTGGGCCTTAAAACAACTAGTTTGGGCCATTTGTTTGGATTCCAATTGGGCTCCTTTTGTAGTACATCCTTTAGGACTTCTTTTAAGCTCATTTTGAGCCATTTTGGTGAACTCCAAGGGCTGATTTGGGTGACAATATCTTCCTCTAGTTGGACTTCAATTGATCTATCAAATAATTGTAAAACTTCAACAATTCTTCTCTTCTGGGCTGGAGCTCTTTCTCGACAATTAAAGGATTCTCTATGTGCACTTGAAGTCCAATGATCGTGTTTTGAAATTCTTTAGCTTGACATCTTGTTAAAGGTCCTCTTTGATATTGCAACGCTTCATCCTTGTACTTGAATAGAATTGAGCTTCCTAGGATGCTATCAGTTGTTATTTAGTAATTGACCATGAATGAATATTATTTCATTCATATACTAGGACGCATCAGCCTACGACAACCACATAAGTCCATTTGACTAATATGATTGTAGTAATAAGACCTTTCGTTTATATATCGTGGTTGTTGTTTAGTAATTGACCATCTATGAATATTATTTCATTCATATACTTGGACTCATCAGCCTACGACAACCACTTAAGTCCATTTTGACCAATACGATTGTAGTAATAGGACCTCCCGAATATATATCGTGGTTGTTATTTAGTAATTGACCGTGAATGAATATGATTTCATTCATATACTAGGACGCATCGGCCTACGACAACCACATAAGTCCATTTGACTAATACGATTTTAGTCATAGGAACTTCCGTTTATATATCGTGGTAGTTATTTAGTAATTGACCGTGAATGAATATGATTTCATTCATATACTAGGATGCATCGGCCTACGACAATCACATAAGTACATTTGACTAATACGATTGTAGTCATAACAGATTGGGAGTAATGTAATACGATTGTAGTAGGACGCATCGGCCTACGACAACCACATAAGTCCATTTGACTAATACGATTGTAGTAATAGGACCTTCCGTTTATATATCGTGGATGTTATTTAGTAATTGACCGTGAATGAATATGATTTCATTCATATACTAGGATGCATCGGCCTACGACAACCACATAAGTCCATTGGACTAATACGATTGTAGTCATAGGAACTTCCGTTTATATATCGTGGTTGTTATTTAGTAATTGACCGTGAATGAATATGATTTCATTCATATACTAGGACGCATCGGCCTACGACAACCACATAAGTCCATTTGACAAATACGATTGTAGCCATAACAGATTTTGACTAATGTAATACAATTGTAATAGGACACATCGGCCTACGACAACCATATACTAGGCCGCATCAGCCTACGACAAGCACATAAGTCCATTTGACTAATACGATTGTAGTAATAGGTCTTTCCGCATCGGCCTACGACAACCACATAAGTCCATTTGACTAATACGATTGTAGTAATAGGACCTTCCATTTATATATCGTGGTTGTTATTTAGTAATTCACCGTGAATGAATATTATTTCTTTCATATACTAGGACGCATCGGCCTACGACAACCACATAAGTCCATTTGACTAATGCGATTGTAGTAATAAGACCTTCCGTTTATATATCGTGGTTGTTATTTGGTAATCGACCATCTATGAATATTATTTAATTCATATACTTGGACGCATCGGCCTACGACAACCACTTAAGTCCATTTGACTAATACGATTGTAGTAATAGGACCTCCCGTTTATATATCGTGGTTGTTATTTAGTAACTGACCATTAATGAAAATGATTTCATTCATATACTAGGACGCATCGGCCTATGACAACCACATAAGTCCATTTGACTAATACGATTGTAGTCATAACAGATTGGGAGTAATGTAATACGATTGTAGTCATAGGACCTTCTACGACTACAACATAAGTCCATTTGACTAATACAATTGTAGTAATAGGACCTTCCGTTTATATATCGTGGTTGTTATTTAGTAATTGACCGTGAATGAATATGATTTCATTCATATACTAGGACGCATCGGCCTACGATAACCACATAAGTCCATTTGACTAATACGATTGTAGTTATAGTAACTTTCGTTTATACATCATGGTTGTTATTTAGTAATTGACCGTGAATGAATATGATTTCATTCATATACTAGGATGCATCGGCCTACGACAATCCCACAAGTCCATTTGACTAATACGATTGTAGTCATAACAGATTGGGAGTAATGTAATACGATTGTAGTAGGACGCATCGTCCTACGACAACCACATATGTCCATTTGACTAATACGATTGTAATAATAGGACCTTCCGTTAATATATCATGGTTGTTATTTAGTAATTGACCATCTATGAATATTATTTCATTCATATACTTGGACATCGGCCTACGACAACCACTTAAGTCCATTTGACTAATACGATTGTAGTAATAGGACCTCCCGGTTATATATCGTGGTTTTTATTTAGTAATTGACCGTAAATGAATATGATTTCATTCATATACTAGGACGCATCGGCCTACGACAACCACATAAGTCCATTTGACTAATACGATTGTAGTCATAACAGATTGGGAGTAATGTAATACGAATCGAGAGGATTCTTCAGGTAAACAACTATGGACTCAATTTATGGACAACCAATTATAATGTTGTCCATAAATTATTTGATTTGTAATTATATAGCTTGATGTATTTGTTGAGAGACAACTCTATGACTCACATCATATGTGTGCCCAAAATATTTATTTAGCACTGCAAAATTTTTCTAAAAAATTAACAAGCATTTTAACATTAGCCCAATCCTAATTGTAAGGTGCTCATTATCATCACTTACATGTGCATTATTATCGTTACTCTTTTGAAGTAACGATTGGGGACTTATCATCACTTACATGTGCATTATTATCGTTACATGTGCATTATCGTCACCACAGCCCATACACCACACTCGATCACATAGCAATTAGCACATTAATCCTATTCCCTCAAGCTAGGATAGATCAAACACTTACCTCTAGCCTTGAAGTCCAATTTATCCTTCAACTATAGCTTTACCTCGAATTTTAGCTTTCAACTTGCTCGAATCTAATCACAATTGATTCAATTACATTAATAAATACTATATAACTTAGTTTGGATGCTTAAAAGGGTTTTCTCAAAGTTACCCCAAAATTTCCCAAAACGCCCCTGGTCCCACGTGGTCGGAACTCGGGGTTCGGACCAAAATCCGGTTACCCATTCCCTCACGAGTTCTAATATATGATTTATTTCAAAATTGGACCTCAAATCGAGGTCCAATTCCCCAATTCATGAAAAACCTAGGTTCTACCCAAAAACAAGAATTTCTACCATGAAAACCTTTGATTTCTCTTGAAAAACATGTTTAATGATGTTAGGAATTGAAAGAATTAAGTAAAAAGTGACTTACAAGTGTTTTGGAGTGATTTTACTCTTGGAGAATCGTGTGTGGTGTGTTGGGTTTTGAAAGAATGAAGAAAAGAGGTGTAAAATTCGTTTAAGTATTAGATTGCACAGCCGCGGTTATGGGAATTGCGAACATTTGTTCGCAATTGCGAACATAGCAGGTTTTGGGACTGTTGCTCTCGCATTTGCGAGAAATCTTTCGCATTTGCGAACTCTGGCCCATGCCTGTCAGCATCGCATTTGCGATAATAAGTTCGCATTTGCGAACGAGGCTGAAACACTGTGGTCCTCGCATTTGCGAGGCTTTACTCGCATTTGCGAGCTTAGGCGATTTTCTGAGCTCCTCGCATTTGCGAGCCCTGCGGTTCTGCCATCTTCGCATTTGCAAAGATTGGTTCGCAAATGCGAACCAAGGCTAAATCTGATCCCTTTCGCAATTGCGAGCATTTCTTCGCAATTGCGAAGATATCAGTTGGGGAAAATAGCAGCTTTGTTATTTTTCAGAATTTGCTCCAACGGCCTATCAAATCTTTACCCGAGCCCTCGGGCTCCAGGCCAAACATGCACACAACTTCAAAAACATATTACAAACTTGCTCGTGCGATCAAATCGCCAATATAACATCGTTTGCATCAAATCAAGCCTCAAGTTCATGATTATCTTTCTTTTAACTTCATAACTTTCAAATTTGGAACTCAAGGTTCAAAACACATCAAACAACATCCAAATGTCAACAAACTTTTTAGAAAGCACCTATATAATATTTAAGAGTTGTACCAGGCGTCGGAACCAAAGTACGAGCCCGATACCATGGTCGTTTAATCCATTTTCATCTAATAATTTCAGCAAAAACAATTTAACAGGAAAAATTCATATCTTGGGCTCTAGGCCTCAGAATTCGACTCCGGACACAAGCCCGAGTCCCATATTTTCCTATGGACCTTCCGGGACCGTCCGATATCGGGTTCGGGTCCGTTTACCAAAAATGTTGACCGAAGTCAACTATATCAATATTAATATCACATTTCTTCAAAGTTTTCATAGAATTCACACATTCTAGCACAAAATCTTTCCGACTACATGCCCGGATTATGCATGTAAATCGAGGCTACATAAAATGAGGTTTTCAAGGCCTCGGAAGCGCGGAACAAGTAAGGAGAACAGGTGATGACCCTCTGGGTTGTCACATTTGACTAATACGATTGTAGTCATAACAGATTGGGAGTAATGTAATACGATTGTAGTAGGACGCATCGGCCTACGACAACCACATAAGTCCATTTGACTAATACGATTGTAGTAATATGCGTCCTAGTATATGAATGAAATAATATTCATAGATGGTTAATTACTAAATAAAAATTACGATATATAAACGGAAGGTCCTATTACTCCAACCACATAAGTCCAATGGACTAATACCATTATAGTCATAGGAACTTCCATTTATATATCGTGGTTGTTATTTAGTAATTGACCATCTATGAATATTATTTCATTCATATACTAGGACGCATCGGCCTACGAAAACCACATAAGTCCATTTGACTAAGACGATTGTAGTCATAACAGATTGGGTGTAATGTAATACGATCGTAGTAGGACGCATCGGCCTACGACAACCACGATTGTAGTAATTGACTTATGTAGTTGTCGTAGTCCATTTGACTAATACGATTGTAGTACTAACAGATTTTTAGTAATGTAATACGATTGTAGTAGGACGCATCGGCCAACGACAACCACATACTAGGACGCATCGGCCTACGACAATCACATAAGTCCATTGGACTAATACGATTGTAGTATTAGGACCTTCCGTTTATATATCGTGGTTGTTATTCAGTAATTACCATCTATGAAAATTATTTCATTCATATACTAGGACGCATCGGCCTACGACAACCACATAAGTCCATTTGACTAATTCGATTGTAGTCATAACAGATTGGGAGTAATGAAATACAATTATAGTAGGACGCATCGGCTTACGACAACCACATAAGTCCATTTGACTAATACGATTGTAGTAGGACTCATCGGCCTACGACAACCACATAAGTCCATTTGACTAATACGATTGTGGTAATAGGACCTTCCATTTATATATCATGGTTGTTATTTAGTAATTGACCATCTATGAATATTATTTCATTCATATACTAGGATGCATCGGCCTACGAATGAAATAATATTCATAGATGGTCAATTGCTAAATAACAACCACGATATATAAACGGAAGGTCCTATTAATACAATCGATTGTAGTAGGACGCATCGGCCTACGACAAGCACATAAGTCCATTTGACTAATACTAGGACGCATCGGCCTGCAACAACCACATAAGTCCATTTGACTAATACGATTGTAGTAATAGGACCTTCCGTTTATATATCGTGGTTGTTATTTAGTAATTGACCATCTATGAATATTATTTCATTCATATACTAGGACGCATCGGCCTACAAAAACCACATAAGTCCATTTGACAGAGACGATTTTAGTCATAACAGATTGGGTGTAATGTAATACGATCGTAGTAGGACGCATCGGCCTACGACAACCACGATTGTAGTAATTGACTTATGTAGTTGTCGTAGTCCATTTGACTAATACGATTGTAGTACTAACAGATTTTTAGTAATGTAATACGATTGTACTAGGACGCAACGGCCAACGACAACCACATACTAGGACGCATCGGCCTACGACAATCACATAAGTCCATTGGACTAATACGATTATAGTATTAGGACCTTCCGTTTATATATCGTGGTTGTTATTCAGTAATTACCATCTATGAAAATTATTTCATTCATATACTAGGACGCATCGGCCTACGACAACCACATAAGTCCATTTGACTAATTCGATTCTAGTCATAGATTGGGAGTAATGAAATACAATTATAGTAGGACGCATCGGCTTACGACAACCACATAAGTCCATTTGACTAATACGATTGTAGTAGGACTCATCGGCCTACGACAACCACATAAGTCCATTTGACTAATACGATTGTGGTAATAGGACCTTCCATTTATATATCGTGGTTGTTATTTAGTAATTGACCATCTATGAATATTATTTCATTCATATACTAGGATGCATCGGCCTACGAATGAAATAATATTCATAGATGGTCAATTGCTAAATAACAACCACGATATATAAACGGAAGGTCCTATTACTACAATCGATTGTAGTAGGACGCATCGGCCTACGACAAGCACATAAGTCCATTTGACTAATACTAGGACGCATCGGCCTGCAACAACCACATAAGTCCATTTGACTAATACGATTGTAGTAATAGGACCTTCCGTTTATATATCGTGGTTGTTATTTAGTAATTGACCATCTATGAATATTATTTCATTCATATACTAGGACGCATCGGCCTACAAAAACCACATAAGTCCATTTGACAGAGACGATTTTAGTCATAACAGATTGGGTGTAATGTAATACGATCGTAGTAGGACGCATCGGCCTACGACAACCACGATTGTAGTAATTGACTTATGTAGTTGTCGTAGTCCATTTGACTAATACGATTGTAGTACTAACAGATTTTTAGTAATGTAATACGATTGTAGTAGGACGCAACGGCCAACGACAACCACATACTAGGACGCATCGGCCTACGACAATCACATAAGTCCATTGGACTAATACGATTATAGTATTAGGACCTTCCGTTTATATATCGTGGTTGTTATTCAGTAATTACCATCTATGAAAATTATTTCATTCATATACTAGGACGCATCGGCCTACGACAACCACATAAGTCCATTTGACTAATTCGATTCTAGTCATAGATTGGGAGTAATGAAATACAATTATAGTAGGACGCATCGGCTTACGACAACCACATAAGTCCATTTGACTAATACGATTGTAGTAGGACTCATCGGCCTACGACAACCACATAAGTCCATTTGACTAATACGATTGTGGTAATAGGACCTTCCATTTATATATCGTGGTTGTTATTTAGTAATTGACCATCTATGAATATTATTTCATTCATATACTAGGACGCATTGGCCTACGAATGAAATAATATTCATAGATGGTCAATTGCTAAATAACAACCACGATATATAAACGGAAGGTCCTATTACTACAATCGATTGTAATAGGACGCATCGGCCTACGACAAGCACATAAGTCCATTTGACTAATACTAGGACGCATCGGCCTGCGACAACCACATAAGTCCATTTGACTAATACGATTGTAGTCATAACAGATTGGGAGTAATGTCATATGTTCATACTAGGACGCATCGGCCTACGACAACCACATAAGTCCATTTGACTAATACGATTGTAGTCATAACAGATTGGGAGTAATGTAATACGATTGTAGTAGGACGCATCGACCTACGACTACCACATAAGTCCATTGGACTAATACGATTGTAGTAATATGCGTCCTAGTATATGAATGAAATAATATTCTTAGACCATGAATGAAAATTATTTCATTCATATACAATCGTCCATTTATATATCGTGGTTGTTATTTAGTAATTGACCGTGAATGAATATGATTTCATTCATATACTAGGAACTTCCATTTATATATCGTGGTTGTTATTTAGTAAATGACCGTGAATGAATATGATTTCATTCTTATACTAGGACGCATCGGCCTACGACAACCACATAAGTCCATTTGACTAATACGATTGTAGTAATAGGACCTTCTATTTAGTAACTGACCGTGAATGAATATGGTTGACTAATACGATTGTAGTCACAGGGCCTTATTATATGCGTCCTACTAGAATCGTATTAGTCAAACCGTATTACGATTGTATGAATGAAATAATACTTATAGATGTTCAATTACTAAATAACAACCACGATATATAAACGGAAGTTCCTATGGAATAAGTCTGTTTAGTCAAATGGAATAAGTCCGTTTATATATCTTGGTTGTTATTTAGTAATTGACCGTGAATGAATATTATTTCATTCATATACTAGGACGCATCGGCCTACGACAACCACATAAGTCCATTGGACTAATACGATTGTAGTCATAGGAATATATCGTGGTTGTTATTTAGTAATTGACCATCTATGAATATTATTTCATTCATAAAATAGGACGCATCGGCCTACGACAACCACATAAGTCCATTTGACTAATACGATTGTAGTCATAACAGATAGGGAGTAACGTAATACAATTGTAGTAGGATGCATCGGCCTACGACAACTACATAAGTCCATTTGACAAATACGATAGTAGTAATAGGACCTTCCGTTTATATATCGTGGTTGTTATTTAGTAATTGACCATCTATGATTTATTTCATTGATATACTAGAACGCATCGGCCTACGACAATCAAATAAGTCCATTTGACTAATACAATTATAGTAATAGGACCTTCCATTTATATATCGTGGTTGTTATTTAATAATTGACCGTGAATGAATATGTTTCATTCATATACTAGGACGCATCGGGCTACGACAACCACATAAGTCCATTTGACTAATACGATTGTAGTCATAACAGATTGGGAGTACTGTAATACGATTGTAGTAGGACACATCGGCCTACGACAACCACATAAGTCCATTTGACTAATACGATTGTAGTCATAACAGATTGGGAGTACTGTAATACGATTGTAGTAGGACACATCGCCTACGACAACCACATAAGTCCATTTGACTAATACGATTGTAGTAATAGGACCTTCCGTTTATATATCGTGGTTGTTATTTAGTAATTGACCATCTATGATTATTATTTCATTGATATACTACGACTTATATGGTTGTCGTAGGCCGATGCGTCCTAGTATATGAATGAAATCATATTCATTCATGGACAATTACTAAATAACAACCACGATATATAAACGGAAGTTCCCATGACTACAATCGTATTAGTCCAATGGACTGCTGTGGTTGTCATTGGCTGATGCATTCTAGTATATGAATGAAATAATATTCATAGATGGTCAATTACTAAATAACAACCACGATATATAAATAGAAGGTCCTATTACTACAATCGTATTAGTCAATTGGACTTATGTGGTTGTCGTAGGCCGATTCGTCCTACTACATTCGTATTACATTACTCCCAATCTGTTATGACTACAATAGTATTAGTCAAATGGACTTATGTGGTTGTCGTAGGCCGATGTGTCCTAGTATATGAATGAAATCATATTCATTCACGGTCAATTACTAAATAACAACCACGATATATAAACGGAAGTTCCTATGACTACAATCGTATTAGTCCAATGGACTTATGTGGTTGTCGTAGGCCGATGCGTCCTAGTATATGAATGAAATAATAATCATATATGGTCAATTACTAAATAACAACCAAGATATATAGATGGAAGGTTATATTACTACAATCGTATTAGTCAAATGAACTTATGTGGTTGTCGTAGGCCGATGCATCCTACTACAATCGTATTATATTACTCCCAATCTGTTATGACAACAATCGTATTAGTCAAATGGACTTATGTGGTTGTCGTAGGCTGATGCGTCCTAGTATGTGGTTGTCATAGGCCGATGCGTCCTAGTATATGGTTGTCGTAGGCCGATGCGTCCTACTACAATCGTATTACATTACTCCTAATCTGTTATGACTACAATCGTGTTAGTTCATTTGACTAAATAACAACCACGATATATAAACGGAAGGTCCTATGACTACAATCGTATTACATTACTCCCAATCTGTTATGACTACAGTCGTATTAGTCAAATGGACTTATGTGATTGTCGTTGGCTGATGCGTCCTATTATATGAGTGAAATCATATTCATTCATGGACAATTACTAAATAACAACCACGATATATAAACGGAAGTTCCCATGACTACAATCGTATTAGTCCAATGGACTGATGTGGTTGTCATTGGCTGATGCATTCTAGTATATGAATGAAATAATATTCATAGATGGTCAATTACTAAATAACAACCACGATATATAAATAGAAGGTCCTATTACTACAATCGTATTAGTCAATAGGACTTATGTGGTTGTCGTAGGCCGATGCGTCCTACTACATTCGTATTACATTACTCCCAATCTGTTATGACTACAATAGTATTAGTCAAATGGACTTATGTGGTTGTCATAGGCCGATGTGTCCTAGTATATGAATGAAATCATATTCATTCACGGTCAATTACTAAATAACAACCACGATATATAAACGGAAGTTCCTATGACTACAATCGTATTAGTCCAATGGACTTATGTGGTTGTCGTAAGCCGATGCATCCTAGTATATGATTGAAATAATAATCATATATGGTCAATTACTAAATAACAACCAAGATATATATATGGAAGGTTCTATTTCTACAATCGTATTAGTCAAATGAACTTATGTGGTTGTCGTAGGCCGATGCATCCTACTACAATCGTATTACATTACTCCCAATCTGTTATGACAACAATCGTATTAGTCAAATGGACTTATGTGGTTGTCATAGGCTGATGCGTCCTAGTATGTGGTTGTCATAGGCCGATGCGTCCTAGTATATGGTTGTCGTAGGCCGATGCGTCCTACTACAATCGTATTACATTACTCCTAATCTGTTATGACTACAATCGTGTTAGTCCATTTGACTAAATAACAACCACGATATATAAACGGAAGGTCATATGACTACAATCGTATTACATTACTCCCAATCTGCTATGACTACAATCGTATTAGTCAAATGGACTTTGAGGCAGATTTGGGTCTTAAAACAACTAGTTTGGGCCATTTGTTTGGACTCCAATTGGGCTGCTTTTGTAGTACCTCCTTTTGGACTTCTTTTAAGCTTATTTTGAGCCATTTTGGTGTACTCCAAGGGCTGATTTGGGTGACCAAATCTTCCTCCTCTTGGACTTCTATTTGAGCTGCCAAATAATTGTAAAACTTCAACAATTCATCTCCTCTGGGCTGGAGCTCTTTCTCGACATTAAAGGCTTCTTTATGTGCATTTGAAGTCCAATGATCGTGTTTTGAAATTCTTTAGCTTGACATCTTGTTAAAGGTCCTCTTTGAGATCGCAACGCTTCATCCTTGTACTTGAATAGAATTGAGCTTCCTAGGATGCTATCACGATGCGTCCAATTATATGAATGAAATCATATTCATTCACGGTCAATTACTAAATAACAACCACGATATATAAACGGAAGTTCCTATGACTACAAACGTATTAGTCCAATGGACTTATGTAGTTGTCGTAGGGCGATGAGTCCTAGTATATGAATGAAATAATATTCATAGATGGTCAATTACTAAATAACAACCACGATATATAAACAGAAGGTACTATTACTACAATCGTGTTAGTCAAATGGACGTATGTGGTTGTCGTAGGCCGATGCGTCGTACTACAATCGTATTACATTACTCCCAATCTGTTATGACTACAATCGTATTAGTCAAATGGACTTATGTGGTTGTCGTAGGCTGATGCATCCTAGTATGTGATTGTCGTAGGTCGAAGCGTCCTACTACAATCGTATTACATTACTCCCAATCTGTTATGACTACAATCGTATTAGTCAAATGGACTTATGTGATTGTCGTAGGCCGATGCCTCCTAGTACATGAATGAAATCATATTCATTCACGGTCAGTTAATAATAACAACCACGATATATAAACTGAAGGTCCTATTAGTACAATCTTATTAGTCAAATGGACTTATGTGATTGTCGTATGCCGATGTGTCCTACTACAATCGTATTACATTACTCCCAATCAGTTATGACTACAATCGTATTAGTCAAATGGACTTATGTGATTGTCGTAGGCCGATGCGTCCTAGTATGAACGTATGACATTACTGCCAATACGATATATAAACGGAAGGTCCTATGACTACAATCGTATTAGTCAAATGGACTTATGTGGTTGTCGTAGGCCGATGCGTCCTAGTATATGAATGAAATAATATTCATAGATGGTTAATTACTAAATAACAACCACGATATATAAACGAAAGTCCTATTACTACAATCGTATTAGTCAAATGGACTTATGTGGTAGTCGTAGGCAAATGCGTCCTAGTATATGAATGAAATCATATTCATTCACGGTCAATTACCAAATAACAACCACGATATATAAACGGAAGGTCCTATGACTACAATCTTATTAGTCAAATGGACTTATGTTGTTGTCGTAGGCCGATGCGTCCTACTACAATCGTATTACATTACTCCCAATATGTTATGACTACAATCGTATTAGTCAAATGGACTTATGTGGTTGTCGTTGGCCGATGCGTCCTAGTATATGAATGAAATCATATTCATTCACGGTCAATTACTAAATAACAACCACGATATATAAACGGAAGGTCCTATGACTACAATCTTATTAGTAAAATGGACTTATTAGGTTGTCGTAGGCCGATGCGTCCTACTACAATCGTATTACATTACTCCCAATCTGTTATGACTACAATTGTATTAATCAAATGGACTTATGTGGTTGTCGTAGGCCGATGCTGATAGCATCCTAGGAAGCTCAATTCTATTCAAGTACCAGGAAGAAGCGTTGCAATCTCAAAGAGGACCTTTAACAAGATGCCAAGCTAAATAATTTCAAAACACGATCATTGGACTTCAAGGGCACATAAAGAAGCCTTTAATTGTCGAGAAAGAGCTCCAGCCCAGAGGAGAAGAATTGTTGAAGTTTTACAATTATTTGGTAGCTCAAATTGAAGTCCAAGAGGCGGAAGACTTGGTCACCCAAATCAGCCCTGGGAGTACACCAAAATGGCTCAAAATGAGCTTAAAAGAAGTCCAAAAGGAGATACTACAAAAGGAGCCCAATTGGAGTCCAAACAAATGGCCCAAACTAGTTGTTTTAAGGCCCAAATCTGCCCCAAAAGGTCTTGGCCGCCCCTCACCTAATTTAAGACTTTTCTTAGACTTTAGCAACCACCTACCTTATTGTAATAATTATGCTTTCTATTACAACCACCCCACCTAGTTTTTTAATGTTATTTTTATGCCTTTGTACTCCTATAAATAGGGTGTTCTTCTCATTCATAAGACAGAATATTATTGATTGAGTATATCATACTTTGAGAGTTCTTTTGAACCTTTGTTACTTGTGCTTTGAGATTTATCTTTCAACCTTTACTAGTTCATAGTTCAAGGTAGTAAGATTACTTCTCTTTTGTGATATCTTTGATTCCTTTGTGGTATTCTTAGAAGGCGATTAATACTAGTATTAATTGTTGTCTCAAGTTACTCGTAAAGTGGTCAAGATCCGAATCTACTGTTTTGATTTGCTCTTTAAGTAAAGGCGTTTGATTTCTTTCATAAATCAAGACGTTGTTACTTTGATCTTGTCAAGGCTATAGAACTTGCGTTCTTGAAAGTTCTCGGAATTCTTTCCTTGAATCTTTCCCATATCCTTTATTTTCGTCTCTTTAATTTTAGTTGTTCAATTCCTGTTGTTATTGCTTCCGCATTTACTTCTCAAATTCTTACTAAACGAATAAAAATCCCAATCCGGGTCCAAAAGGATACAATTTGTCCTGCTACTACCAGTAGACTGTGAAATAAATCTATGTAAACATAGAATCTAATCAGAAAACTAATATCATCTATAACATGAAGTCTAAATGAATATTTCCATGTCCTGCAGCTATGATTGACTTCTCCTGCCCATTTCAAGTACCATGTAGCACCACTCAAGCTCTCACCAGGTGCCAAGGTATGCGGAGTATAGGCAATGATCAAGTCGATCCAAGAGTACCACAGTATAGGAACAAGAATTGACTTTCCATCCGATAATTCACTGCAATGAAAAGCTATTGTCTCAATCACCTTTAGTATATGTTGCCCTTGTACATTGTATACTACTATGTCACCTCCAGAATGAGTGTGGAACCACACTAATACCACTGAAAAATAACATAATAATATCCAATATATTCCAAACACATAAATAAGCCATATCTTGACACTAGTCGATCGTGAGATCCAAGTATCTGTTGTAGCTTCCATGTTGTATGCCATGACTGTTGATATTCGATGAACTAGTGTAATTGAATCAAACCAAGTGAGCGTGTCCCTTGAGCTATCTAACAGTGACATCTTTGTCATTGCAATGCAGAAAGCCCAGCCAATGATGCTGATGATGATGCTGCCTGTGTGCTTTTCACCTCTTGCCTCGATTTCCTGCAATAACCATAGCACATATATATATTGTCTACTACTATATCATCTCCAGATTGAGTATGAAAACATACTAATACCACTGGAAAATGACACAGCAATATCCAACATATTCCAAACATATAAAGCAGCCATATCATAACAGTATGTAATCGTGAATTCCAATGGCTGTTGTAACTTCCATTTTCATATCTGTCCTTGTTCGATGAGACAATGTAGTTCGAGTGCATACCATGCCTAGCAATAGCACAGTTGATCTTCCAATGCAACTCATGTCAAAGTGTCCAAAACTGCTCAGAAACCATACCATGTCTGTGAATGATCGTGAGTTCCAAGGAATTGTTATGATTTTTATGGTGTGCTGCAAAACCTTCAAACTTAATCCTTTTCGATGAATCAGTGAAATCAACAGAAGCCAATTGATGTTACTGGTAATTAGAATAGCTAATACTATCTCCATTCCCATGCCAAAACAAATGATCCTGCAAATAATGCTCATGATGTTCCTGCATGTATTGCTTTCACAATTGATCTGCTCATCTAGTGAAACCTTTACTGTGCACACTCCCTTCCTGAAAATTATCAAAACACTCTCAGATTGAGCATGAATACATGCCGATAGACAAGTGAGGCTTGCTCAGTTGGTAAGCACCTCCACCTACGACCGTCAGGTCCTGGGTTCGAGTCACCATGGAGGGGAAGTGTGGAAACACTATAGATCCTCCTAATTTGGGAGGGGTAAAAAAAAAAAAAAAAAAAAAATACATGCTGATACCACTGAGCAGTGATTTAACAACCTCCAGTAAGTTAATGAGCACAATGCTGACGATGGTTGCCTCTCCATTAGTCTGGTGCTTTTCTTTTAGCAATCCGAACTCTTAAATTAGGAATTTGAGCTTTGTCCATGTTGATTCGTCTCTTTAATTCTAGTTGTTCAATTCCTGTTTTTTATTGTTTCCGCATTTACTTCTCAAATTCTTACTCTAGTTTGAATTCCCGACCTAGTTGTTATCCGATGCGTCCTAGTATATGAATGAAATCATATTCATTCACGGTCAATTACTAAATAACAACCACGATATATAAACGGAAGGTCCTATTACTACAATCGTATTAGTCAAATGGACTTATGTGGTTTTCGTAGGCCGATGCGTCCTACTACAATCGTGTTATGACTACTCCCAATCTGTTATGACTACAATCGTATTAGTCAAATGGACTTATGTGATTGTCGTAGGCCGATGCGTCCTAGTATGAACGTATGACATTACTCCCAATACGATATATAAATGGAAGGTCCTATGACTACAATCGTAGTACATTACTCCCAATCTGTTTTGACTAATATCGTATTAGTCCAATGGACTTATGTAGTTGTCGTAGGCTGATGCGTCCTAGTATATGAATGAAATAATATTCATAAATGGTCAATTACTCAATAACAACCACGATATATAAACGTAAGGTCATATTACTACAATCGTATTAGTCAAATGGACTTATGTGGTTGTCGTAGGCCGATGCGTCCTACTACAATCGTATTACATTACTCCCAATCTGTTATGACTACAATCGTATTAGTCATATGGACTTATGTGGTTGTCGTAGGCCGATGCGTCCTAGTATATGAATGAAATCATATTCATTCATGGTCAATTACTAAATAACAACCACGATATATAAACGGAAGGTCCTATTACTACAATCGTATTACATTACTCCCAATCTGTTATGACTACAATCGTATTAGTCAAATGGACTTATGTGATTGTCGTAGGCCGATGCGTCCTAGTATGAACGTATGACATTACTCCCAATACGATATATAAATGGAAGGTCCTATGACTACAATCGTAGTACATTACTCCCAATCTGTTTTGACTAATATCGTATTAGTCCAATGGACTTATGTAGTTGTCGTAGGCTGATGCGTCCTAGAATATGAATGAAATAATATTCATAGATGGTCAATTACTAAATAACAACCACGATATATAAACGGAAGGTCATATTACTACAATCGTATTAGTCAAATGGACTTATGTGGTTGTCGTAGGCCGATGCGTCCTACTACAATCGTATTACATTACTCCCAATCTGTTATGACTACAATCGTATTAGTCATATGGACTTATGTGGTTGTCGTAGGCCGATGCGTCCTAGTATATGAATGAAATCATATTCATTCATGGTCAATTACTAAATAACAACCACGATATATAAACAGAAGGTCCTATTACTACAATCGTATTACATTACTCCCAATCTTTTATTTCTACAATCGTATTAGTCCAATGGACTTATGTGATTGTCGCAGGCCGATGCGTCCTAGTATATGAATGAAATAATATTCATAGATGGTCAATTACTAAATAACAGCCACAATTTATAAACGGATGTTCCTATGACTACAATCATATTAGTCAAATGGACTTATGTGGCTGTCGTAGGCCGATGCGTCCTACTACAATCGTATTACATTACTCCAAATCTGTTATGACTACAATCGTATTAGCCAAATAGACTTATGTGATTGTCGTAGGATGATGCGTCCTAGTATGAACGTATGACATTACTCCCAATACGATATATAAACGGAATGTCCTATGACTACAATCGTATTACATTACTCCCAATATGTTATGACTACAATCGTATTAGTCAAATGGACTTATGTGGTTGTCGTAGGCCAATGCATCCTAGTATATGAATGAAATCATATTAATTCACGGTCAATTACTAAATAACAACCATGATATATAAATGGAAGGTCCTATGACTACAATCGTATTAGTCAAATGGACTTATGTGATTGTCGTAGGCCGATGCGTCCTAGTATGAACGTATGACATTACTCGCAATACGATATATAAACGGTAGGTCCTATGACTACAATCGTATTAGTCCAATGGAATTATGTGGTTGTCGTAGGCCGATGCATCCTAGTATATGAATGAAATAATATTCATAGATGGTCAATTACTAAATAACAACCACGATATATAAACGGAAGGTCCTATTAGTACAATCGTATTAGTATAATGAACTTATGTGATTGTCGTAGGCCGATGCGTCCTATGACTACAATCGTATAACATTACTCCAATCTGTTATGACTACAATCGTATTAGTCAAATGGACTTATGTGGTTGTCGTAGGCCGATGCGTCCTACTACAATCGTATTACATTACTCCCAATCTGTTATGACTACAATCGTATTAGTCAAATGGACTTATGTGGTTATCTTAGGCCGATGCGTCCTAGTATATGAATGAAATCATATTCATTCACGGTCAATTACAGAATAACAACCACGAAATATAAACGGAACGTCCTATTACTACAATCGTATTAGTCAAATGGACTTATTTGTTTGTCGTAGGCCGATGCGTCCTAGTATGTGGTTGTCGTAGGCCGATGCGTCCTAGTATATGGTTGTCGTAGGTCAATGCTTCCTAGTATATGGTTGTCGTAGGCCGATGCGTCCTACTACCATCGTATTATATTACTCCCAATCTGTTATGACTAAAATCGTATTAGTCAAATAGACTTATGTGATTGTCGTAGGCCGATGCATCCTAGTATATGAATGAAATCATATTCATTCACGGTCAATTACTAAATAACAACCACGATATATAAACGGAAGTTCCTATGACTACAATCGTATTAGTCCAATGGACTTATGTGGTTGTCGTAGGCCGATGCATCGTAGTATATGAATGAAATAATATTCATTGATGGTCAATTACTAAATAACAACCACGATATATAAACGAAAGGTCCTACTACTACAATCGTATTAGTCAAATGGACTTATGTGGTTTTCGTAGGCCGATTCGTAGGCCGATGCGTCCTACTACAATCGCATTACATTACTCCCAATCTGTCATGACTACAATCGTATTAGTCAAATGGACTTATGTTGTTGTCGTAGGTCGATGTGTCCTAGTATATGAATGAAATCATATTCATTCACGGTCAATTACTAAATAACAACCACGATATATAAACGGAAGTTCCTATGACTACAATCGTATTAGTCAAATGGACTTATGTGGTTGTCGGAGGCTGATGTGTTTTAGTATATGAATGAAATAATATTCATAGACGGTCAATTAGGAAATAACAACCACGATGTATAAACGGAAGGTCCTATTACTATAATCGTATTAGTCAAATGGACGTATGTGGTTGTCGTAGGCCGATGTGTCCTACTACAATCATATTACATTACTCCCAATCAGTTATGACTACAATCGTATTAGTCAAATGGACTTATGTGATTTTTGTAGGCCAATGTGCCCTAGTATATGAATGAAATCATATTCATTCACGGTCAATTACTAAATAACAACCACGATATATAAACGGAAGTTTCTATGACTACACATTCCTCATCATCCAACGGTCCTTAGAGTTCGACTTTAATTAAATAAAACTGTCCGAAAAAATAAAAGAATCCTAAGACTAACTTCACCATTTGTGTCTCTCACTTATACATCTTCTGCCATTACCAGCTGCCGCCGGACATTGCCCTACGGCAGCGGAAAGTCTCCAATGGCCCTAAGTTCACACCCCATCTCCATCTCCCTTCCCTCATACCCATGTCACACGTCGTTTCTCCAAAATTTCAGTGGAATACCTCCAATTTTGAAAACCCTAGAGCCACCCAAAGTTCTCCGGTGGCGGCGCCGACTCCAAACTCCACCAAAATAATACCCTATAGTTACCTCCACCCCCTTCCTCAATTCTTGGTTAGTTCTCCTCAATTCTGCCTAAAACCCTTCGAATCCTAAATCTAAAATCAGAATAATAAAATCTCAAAAATGGAAATCAGCTCGTGGTTGAAAATTTGAGTTTGAATTAAACTGTAGTCGTGTGTTTTCACCGAGAACACACGATTAAAGTTTATTTCGATCAGAAATCGGGTTCAAAGGTTAAGAATTTCTTGTTCATTTGGCTCAGACAGATATGGTCAGTAGCTATTTCTCTTCATTTTCGTTTTCTCGTCCTCTTCTATTTTTGATTTTTCCTCTCTTTTCTTCTTCTCCTATGTTTCCTCAAAACCAATTCTGCATGTTTTTTTATTCAAGTCTGTCTTTAATCGTTTCCTGTGACAACCCACAGGGTCATCACCTATTTTCCTCATTTGCCCCGTGCCTCGAGGCCTTGAAAACCTCATTTTATGTTGCCTCGATTTACGTGCATTGTCCGGGCATGTAGCCGGAAAGATTTTGTGCTAGAATATGTGAATTCAATGAAAAACTTGAAGAATATTGATATTAATATTGATATAGTTGACTTCGGTCAATATTTTTGGTAAACGGACGCGGACCAGAGATCGGACGGTCCCGGAAGGTCCGTAGGAAAATATGGGACTCGGGCATGCGTCCAGAGTCGAATTCTGAGGCCTAGAGCCCAAGATACAAATTTTTCTATTAAATTATTTTTGCTGAAATTATTAAATGAAAATGGATTAAATGACAATGGTATCGGGCTCGTATTTTGGTTCTGACGCTCGGTACAAGTCATAAATATTATATGAGTGCGTTCTGCAAAGTTTGACGACATTTGGATGTCGTTTGATGTGTTTTGAACCTTGAATTCCAATTTTGAAAGTTTATGAAGTTAAAGGAAAATAATCATGAACAGGAGGCTTGATTTGATGAAAACGATGTTATATTGGCGATTTGATCGCACGAGCAAGTTTGTATAATATGTTTTTGAAGTTGTATGCATGTTTGGTTTGGAGCCCGAGGGCTCAGGTAAAGATTTGATAGGCCGTTAGAGCAGATTTTGGAAAATAACACAGCTTGTATTTTCCCCAGCTGGTATCTTCGCAATTGCGAAGAAATACTCGCAATTGCGAGAAGAATCAAAGTTAGGCTTGGTTCGCAAATGCGAACTACTCTTCGCAAATGTGAAGGTGGAAGGAATCGCCTATGCTCGCAAATGCGAGGACCACAGTATTTCAGCCTTGTTCGCAAATGCGAACTTATTATCGCAAATGCGATGCTGACAGGCCTGGGCCAGAGTTCGCAAATGCGAACATTTTCTCGCAAATGCGAGGGCAACAGTCCAAAACCTGCTATGTTCGCAATTGCGAACAAACGTTCGCAATTCCCATAACCGCAGCTGTGCAATCTGATACTTAAACGAATTTTACACCTCTTTTCTTCATTCTTTCAATATCCAACACACCACACACGACCAAAATCACTCCAAAACACTTGTGAGTCACTTTTTAATTAATTCTTTCAATTCCTAACATCATTAAATATGTTTTTCAAGAGAAATGAAAGGTTTTCATGGTAGAATTTCTTGTTTTTTGGTAGAACCAAGGTTTTTCATGAATTGGGGGATTGGACCTCGATTTGAGGTCCGATTTCGAAATAAATCACATAATTGAACTCGTGAGGGAATGGGTAACCGGATTTTGGTCCGAACCCCGAGTTCCGACCATGTGGGACCAGGGGCATTTTGGGAAATTTTGGGATAAGCTTTGAGAAAACCATTTTTAAGCATCCAAACCAAGTTATATAGTATTTATTAATGTAATTGAATCAATTGTGATTAGATTCGAGCAAGTTGAAAGCTGAAATTCGAGGTAGAGCTATAGTTGAAGGATAATTTGGACTTCAAGGCTAGAGGTAAGTGTTTGATCTATCATAGCTTGAGGGAATAGGATTAACGTGCTAATTGCTATGTGATCGAGTGCGGTGTATGGGCTGTGGTGACGAGCATCCATACACTGGCGTCTAGCATGACCGTGAGTCGTTTGTTGACATACATTATGAGATGTTTTTAAGATATAATCTTGAACCCTTGCCGGGTTGTGAAGTTGATCCTTGTTTTCCCTTGTCGGGACTTTATTGTGAAGTTGATTATTGTTTCCCTTGCCGGGACTTCACTGTGATGATTATTGTGTCCCTTGCCGGGACGGTTCCTGTTAATTGTTTTCATTCTGTTGCCCTTAACTATGATTGTTATTTGGGTGAGGAAGAATGATAATGCACGAAGGGTGATGCCGTATCTTGTTTATTGATTATGCACGAAGGGTAATGCCGTGCCTTGTTTTTATTGATTATGCATGAAGGATCATGTCGTGCCTTACTTTATTGATTATGCACTAAGGGTAATGCCGTGCCTTGTTATTGATTATGCACGAAGGATCTTGTCGTGCCTTGTGATATTGATTATGCAAGAAGGAACATTCCGTGCCGTTGTTATTTGAACCATGCACGAAGGATCATGCCGTGCCATGGATGTGAGGATGAGAGTAAAAGCCTGAAGGGTGATGCCGTGCAACTATTTGAAATTGCCTTGTTTTGATAACATCTGTTTTTATCATACTCTGATTTTTCTTTACTGATTTAATATATGTTGCTGATTGTGTTTACCCCAGTATGATACTTCTTTGTTAATTTTGTTACTTGATAATCCTGTTGTTTTGTGGTATGTACATATATAGAACTGCACAGGTTTTTGTGAGTGTCTGGTCCTAGGCTTGTCACTACTTCGCCGGGATAGGCCAGGCACTTACCAGCACATGGGGTCGGATTGTGCTGATACTGCACTTCTGTGCGTTTTTGCACAGGTCCAGGTTTCGAGCAGGAGCAGCAGCATTAGTAGGGTACTCGTGAGAGTTTTGAGCATTTCGAGACCGAGGTAGCTTGCAGGCGTCCGCAGGCCCGGCGTCTCTTCTATTTACTTATGTTATTTGTTGTAGTCTCATTGATCTGAGACAGACAGATATTTATTATTTTCTTTCAGACCATTATGTGTAGTATTCTTTAGTAGTTTGTGAGTTTGTGACTCCACATCTTGCGTAGAGGATTTTATCAGTGTTTTACCTTAGTATTTTTCATCTCTATTTAGAAAGACTTCCGCATTTATTAAATTGAGTAATTATTTCCCTTGTTATTAAGTATGAGTATAAAAATGATGATATGCACAGGATAATGTTGAATGAATTGGCTTGCCTAGCTTCCACGATTAGGCGCCATCACGATCCCGATGATGGGGGAAAATCCGGGTCATGACAAGTTGGTATCAGAGCTTTAGGTAACATAGGTCTCACCACTCACGAACAAGCTTAGTAGAGTTTGAGGGGTACGTACGGAGACGTCTGTACTTGTCCTCCAGAGTCTATTGAGTTAGGAAAGAGTCTCTCATTTGTTCCTTCTTGTCTTGTGATTTGTTCCTCAACTACTGATTGAATTTCTACTCTTTCCTTTCGCAGATGGTGAGGACACGCGCTTCTTCATCCGCTGATCAGCAGCCTGAGCCCCAGGCAGCTCCCCTGAGCGGCAGGGGCCGATGCCGTATCAGAGGCCGTAGTAGGGGCAGAGCTCAGCCCCAGGCATCTATTCCAGAGGTGGAGCCTCATGTCGAGATTGGTGAGGAGGTTCCAGTCCCAGCAGCTCTAGTGGGCCCAGCTCAGGTCCCAGGGGAGGCCTTATTTACCCCGGATCTTCGGGAGGCTCTGTTCAGAATAGCAGGTTTTATGGACAGTGTTGCCAGAGCAGGTTTATTACCAGCTGCGCCAGCCACTTCTCAGGCTGGAGGAGGGGTCCAGACTCCTGATGCACGTACTCCGAAGCCAGTAGCTCCCCAGCCGCATGCACTAGTGGTTCCGACAGCTGTGGCCACTCAGTTAGGTACCACAGCTCAGGCCGGAGATGGAGCGGCCATGACTTCTGATTCTCTATGGAGGCTTGATCAGTTCTCCAAGCTGTTTACCACTACTTTCAGCGGTGCCACATTAGAGGATCCTCAGGACTTCTTATTCAGTTGCCACGAGATTCTCAAGACTATGGGAGTAGTGGTATCCAACGGAGTTGATTTCTGCACATTCAGGCTTTCAAGATCCACTAATACTTGGTGGAGAGATTACTGTTTGACTCGACCAGCAGGGTCCCAGGCTTTATCATGGGACCAGTTTGCATAGTTATTTCTGGAGAAGGTTCTCCCTGTAACTCAGCGGGAGGCACTTCGGAGGCAGTTGGAGCGCCTCCAGCAGGGTACTATGACTGTCACTCAGTATGAGATGAGGTATGTTGATATGGCACGTCATGCGGTTGTGATACTCTCCATAGATCGGGAGAGGGTCCGCAGGTTTATAGATGGGCTAATTCAGCCGATTAGACTTCAGATGGCTATGGAGTTGGGAGTGATATATCTTTTCAGGTGGCAGCTAATGCAGCTCATAGAGTTGAGATGGCTCTTGCTCGGGAGGGGGGGTGGTTATCCTGCAGACCAAAGGCCTCGTCATTCCGGCAGATTTAGTGGTTCTTCTTCTGGAGGCAGGGAATCTTTTGATAGGGGCCAATCTTCCAGACCTTTTCAATCAGCCCTCCAGGCTTCACAAGGTGGACCAGGTGATCGTGGGTTTCGTGAGCAGTATTCAGATCAGCCTCCCATTAGTACTCAGCCTCTTCAGAGTGTTCGTGGGGGCGATTCAAGTCGTCAGGGCCAGCAGCCCCATCAGCCTAAATATTGCTACGGTTGTGGTGACCCAGGTCATCTTGTCAGGTTTTGCCCTCGAGCGAAGGGCAATACTCAGCAGCGGGGTCCTCGTCCCATGATTCAGGCCCCAGCTGACCCTCAGCCTGCCCAACTAGCTAGAGGCGGGGGTAGAGATTGTAGAGATGGAGGTCGAGACCGTAGAGGTGGAGACCGTCCAGCCAGTGGTAGAGGTCAGCCAATGGATGACCGTCCCAGAGATGTAGCTCAGAGGGGAGGTGCTGATCCCCGATTTTATGCTTTACCAGCCTAGGCCAGAGGCAGAGGCATCAGATGCTGTGATTACAGGTACCATTCTTGTTTGTGACAGATGTGCTTCAGTATTATTTGACCTTGGGTCTACATATTCATATGTGTCTTCCTACTTTGCACCATACTTGGCTGTGCCTAGCTATGCCCTGGACATTCTAGTTTATGTGTCTACACTAGTGGGTGACTCTATAGTAGTCGACCGGGTGCATCGTTCGTGCGTAGTTATATTTCAGGGTCTTGAGACCCGTGTTGATCTGTTGCTATTAGATATTGTGGATTTTGATGTCATATTGGGGATGGACTGGTTGTCCCCGTATCATGCTATCTTAGATTGTCATGCCAAGACAGTGACCTTGGCCTTGCCAGAATCACCCCGACTAGAGTGGAGAGGGACCTCAGGCCACTCCGTTCGCACTGTTATTTCCTATGTTAAGGCTCGACACATGGTCGAGAAGGGGTGTCTATCTTATTTGGCGTATGTTTGTGATTCCAGCGCGGAAATTCCTTCTATTGATTCAACTCCCATTGTACGGGAGTTTCCCGAGGTTTTCCCTTCAGACCTGCCGGGCATGCCACCCGACAGGGATATTGATTTCTGTTATCGATCTGGCACCGGGCACTCAGCCCATCTCTATTCCACCCTATCGTATGGCCCCACCGGAGTTAAATGAGTTAAAATATCAGCTGCAAGACCTTCTAGAAAAGGGCTTTATCAGTCCTAGTATTTCTCCCTATGGTGCACCTGTGTTATTTGTGAAGAGTAAGGATGGCTCGATGCGGATGTGTATTGATTATCGGCAATTAAACAAAGTGACGATAAAGAACAAGTATCCACTACCGAGGATTGATGATTTGTTTGACCAGCTCCAAAGAGCGAGGGTGTTCTCAAAAATAGACTTGAGGTCGGGCTACCATCAATTGAAAATCAGGGCGGCTGACATTCCTAAGACAACCTTTCGCACTAGATACGGGCACTATGAATTCTTGGTCATGTCCTTTGGGTTGACCAATGCCCCAGCAGCATTCATGGAGTTGATGAATCGGGTATTCAAGCCTTATTTAGATCTGTTCATGATAGTCTTTATAGATGACATCCTGGTATACTCCCGCAGCTAGGAAAAGCATGAGCAGCACCTCAGAGTGGTTCTTCAGACTCTGAAGGATAATCAACTATATGCCAAATTTTCGAAATGTGAGTTCTGGTTGAGTTCGGTGGCATTTTTGGGTCATATTGTATCAGTGGAAGGTATTCAGGTGGACCCAAAGAAGATTGAGGCAGTCCAGAATTGGCCTCGGCCAGTTTTAGTGACCGAGATCCGGATTTTCTTAGGGTTAGCAGGTTACTACCGTCGATTTGTAGAGGGGTTCTCTTCTATTGCAGCCCCGATGACCAGGTTGACCCAGAAGGGTGCCCAGTTCAAGTGGTCAGATGAGTGTGATGCGAGCTTCCAGAAGCTCAAGACGGCTTTGACTACAGCACCAGTGTTGATACTACCTATGGGTGTAGGGCCTTATACAGTTTACTGTGATGCATCTCGTACGGGGCTTGGAGCGGTATTGATGCAGGATGGTAAGGTTATTGCTTACGCTTCGAGACAGTTCAAAATCTATGAGAAGAATTATCCGGTTCATGATCTTGAGCTGGCAGCAGTAGTTCATGCCTTAAAAATCTGGAGGCATTATCTATATGGTGTGGCGTGTGAGGTATACGCGGATCACAAAAGCCTACAATACTTATTCAAGCAAAATGAGTTGAATTTGCGACAGAGGAGATGGTTAGAGTTTCTGAAGGACTATGATGTTATTATCCTATATCACCCAGGTAAGGCCAATGTGGTGGCTGATGCGTTGAGTAGAAAGTCTGCCAGCATGGGTAGTCTCACGTACATTCCGGTCAGTCAGAGACCACTTGCTCTAGATGTCCAGGCCTTAGCCAACCAGTTCGCGAGACTAGATATTTCTGAGCCTAGCAGGGTATTAGCCTGCAAGGTCGCACGTTCTTCTCTATTAGAGCGTATCCGTGAGAGGCAATTTAATGATCCTCATTTACGTGACTTGAGGGATACTGTACAGCGGGGAGGTGCCACGAAGGTAACTCTAGATGATGACGGAGTATTAAGATTGCAGGGGCGCGTTTGTGTGCCCAATGTGGAGGGGATTCGAGAGTTGATCTTAGCGGAGGCCCACAGTTCGCGGTATTCTATTCACCCGGGCGCCGCGAAGATGTATCAGGATTTACGGTAGCACTATTGGTGGCGCAGGATGAAGAAGGACATCGTTGCGTATGTCGATCGGTGTCTAAATTATCAGTATGTGAAATATGAGCACTAGAGGCCTGGTGGTGTATTCCAGAGAATTGAAATTCTCGTGTGGGAATGGGAGCGGATCACAATGGACTTCATTACTGGACTTACTTTGACTTGTAGGAAATTTGATGCGATTTCGGTCATTGTTGATAGGTTGGCCAAGTCAGCATTTCATTCCAGTATCTGTCTCTTACTCATCGGAGAAGTTAGCAGAGATTTACATTAGGGAGATTGTTCGCCCTCACGGGGTGCCGGTGTCTATTATCTCAGATCGGGGTACGCAGTTTACCTCGCATTTCTAGAGAGAAGTCCAGCAAGAGTTAGACACCCAGGTCCAGTTGAGTACAGCTTTTGATCCTCAGACGGACGGTCAGTCCGAGAGGACTATTCAGATCCTAGAGGACACGCTCCAAGCCTGTGTCATTGATTTTGGAGGCTCGTGGGACCAATTTCTGCCATTAGCAGAGTTCGCCTACAACAACAGGTACCAGTCTAGCATTCAGATGGCACTGTATGAGGCGTTGTATGGTAGGCGATGTCGGTCTCCAGTCGGATGGTTTGAGCCGGAAGAGGCTCGGTTGTTAGGTATAGACTTAGTTCAGGAAGCCTTAGACAAGGTCAAGACCATCCATGAGAGATTGCGTTCAGCTCAGTCCAGATAGAAGACTTATGCGGATCGTAAGGTTCGAGATGTAGACTTCATGGTTGGTGAGCGGGTATTGCTCCGGGTATCGCCTATGAAGGACGTGATGAGGTTCGGAAAGAAGGACAAGCTCAGCCCTAGGTATATTGGTCCATTTGAGATTCTGGACTGAGTGGGAGAGGTGACTTACAGACTGGCTCTTCCACCTAGCTTATCAGCCTTGCATCCAGTTTTTCATGTATCCATGCTTCGGAGGTACCACGGCGATCCCACACATGTGTTAGACTTCAGTACTGTCCAGTTGGACAATGATCTATCTTACGAGGAGGAGCCGGTGGCCATTCTAGACCAGTAGGTTCGACAGTTGAGGTCGAAGAGTTTTCCTTCTGTGCGTGTTCAGTGGAGAGGTCAGCCTCCTGAGGCATCGACTTGGGAGTCCGAGTCTGATATTCGGAGCCGCTACCCACACTTGTTCGCCGACTCAGGTACTTCCTTCTCTTGTCCGTTCGAGGACGAACGGTTGTTTTAGAGGTGGAGGATGTGACGACCCAAAGGATCATCACCTGTTTTCCTCATTTGCCTCATGCCTCGAGGCCTTGAAAACCTCATTTTATGTTGCCTTGATTTACGTGCATAGTCCGGGCATGTAGCCGGAAAGATTTTGTTCTAGAATATGTGAATTCTATGAAAAATTTGAAAAAAATTGATATTAATATATATATAGTTGACTTCGGTCAACATTTTTGGTAAACGGACCCGGACCCGAGATCGGACGACCACTTAATAGGTCTGAATAGGTTTGTGATAGCATCACCGATAAGGATAGAGTTTTGGAAGCTCCAAGAAGGCCATTTACAAGATCTCAAGCTAAGGAATTGCAAACTAAGGTTGCTGGACTTCAATGGCAAATAAAGAAGCTTCTAACTATGGAGGAAGAGCTCATGCCCAAAGGAGAAGAGTTGTCGAAGTTTTACAACTATTTGGTTGCTCAAATTGAAGTCCAAGAGGAGGAAGATTTGGTTACCCAAATCTGCCCATGGAGTCACCAAATGGGCTCAAAATGAGCTTAAAAGAGTTCCCGAAAGAGGTGTTACAAGAGCAGCCCAATTGGAGTCCAAACAAATGGCCCAAAACTAGTTGTTTTAAGGCCCAAATCTGCCCCAAAGAGTCTTGGCCGCCCCTCACCTACCAAAGACTTTTGTTAGACTTTAGCAACCACCTACCTCATTGTAATAATTGTGTTTTCCACTACAACCACCTCATCTAGTTTTTAATGTTATTTTTATGCCTTTGTACTCCTATAAATAGGGTGTTCTTCTCCTTCATAAGACACGTTATTATTGAGTGAGTATATCATACTTTTGAGAGTTCTTTTGAACCTTTGTTACTTGTGCTTTGAGATTTATCTTTCAACCTTTACTAGTTCATAGTTCAAGGTAGTAAGATTACTTCTCTTTTGTGATATCTTTGATTCCTTTGTGGTATTCTTAGAAGGCGATTAATACTAGTATTAATTGTTGTCTCAAGTTACTCGTAAAGTGGTCGAGATCCGAATCTATTGTTTTGATTTGCTTTTAAGTAAAGGCGTTTGATTTCTTTCATAAATCAAGACGTTGTAACTTTGATCTTGTCAAGGCTATAGAACTTGCGTTCTTGAAAGTTCTCGGAATTCTTTCCTTGAATCTTTCCCATATCCTTTATTTTCGTCTCTTTAATTCTAGTTGTTCAATTCCTGTTGTTATTGCTTCCGCATTTACTTCTCAAATTCTTACTCTAGTTTGGATTCCCGACCTAGTTGTTATCAAGTGGTATCCAGAGCGGTTCTATCAAGATTTCGTTCTTGATAATTCTTGGGATATTTTGAAAACAAAAAAAAAAACAAAAAACAAAACAAAAAAAAAACAAAAAAACGAAATCCAATTTAAAACAAGAAGAAATACAATTGCTTGCTCTCCAGGATATATCTTTTGTATCTAAGTGTTTCCAAAAATTAACAAAGGAAACAAGAAGAGGGGATCCTTGATTTTGTTACTCTCTCTGTATTCTACACATTTATATTCTTTCCTTTTTGTTCGTGTCTTATTTCAACCGAGCCTAAAAGTTCTAGGATTTGGTTCTTTCTTCTTTTAATTGTTCCCAAAAAACAAAAGAAAAATCTGAGTTTTACTACTAAGAACTACATACAAGTTAGGTTTAACTATAAATCTATAAAGTACTTGTTCAAAGGTTATTTCGAGAAAAAAAAAAGAAGCTAATTTGTGTGATACAATTTTTAAAGATGTCACATACAGGTAGTGATAATGAACGAATGGTTCTCCAAGAAGCCGAAATCAAAGCAAGGAATGATTTTACCTTGCAAGCCATGCATCAACAGTTTGAAAGGCTGAATCTACAACTCCAAGAAATGAGGGATACCATTGCGGATCAAAATGATACAATAGCTGAACTTAGGAGGGATAATAATGTTAGGCCACCTGCTAGAAGAAATGTACCCTATGCTCCTATTGTAAATCAAGCAAACTTTATTGATGATTTTAATGATATTGATTTTGATAGGGTGAGAGGAGATAGGAGGGGACAAAGAGGTAGGATAGAGGATGATAATATAAGTAATATAAAGATGCAGATGCCATCTTTCAAGGGAACAAGGGATCCGGACTTGTATCTTGATTGGGAGAGAAAGGTTGAAGCAATCTTTGACTGTCACAACTACTCTGAAGGTAAGAAGGTTAAACTTGTTGTTGTTGAGTTTTCTGATTATGCTTCTATTTGGAGGAAAAAGATTAATAGGGATCGACTGCAAGAAGGACAAGCACCAATTGCTACTTGGACGGAGGCTAAAAGGGTGATGAGGAAGAGATTCGTACCATCACACTTTCAAAGAGAGCTACAACTACGTCTTCAAACATTGAAGCAAGGGTCCATGTCAGTAGATGATTACTTTAAGGCTATGGATATAGCTATGATCCAAGCTAATTGTATGGAGGAAGAAGAGGCTACAATGGCTAGGTTTTTAAATGGTTTAAATAAGGAAATAGCTGATGTAGTTGAATTACAACAATATGTAACAATAGATGAGTTAGTTGATTTGTGTGTAAAGGTAGAAAATCAAAATAAAAGAAAGCAAACTGGCTCATGGAGATGTCGAACAAGCACCATGCCTAAGAAACCATGGCCAAATCATGAGATGAAGAATTTTTCTCGGCCTCAAGAAGACAAGGGAAAAGGTAAACTGGAGAACAAAGAAGGAGGTAAAACCTTCAACCCTAAACCTTTTACACCTTCTAGTTCTATTCAGTGTCATAAATGTAAAGGAAGGGGACATATGATGCATGAATGTCCAAGTAGAAGGAACATCATTCTAAAAGAAGATGGAGGATATGAGAGTGAAAAGAGTGAGGGAGATGAAGAGGGAGATATGAGTGATGAAGGTGATTTAGAACTACCTAATGATGGAATGGTTGGGGTAGTTAGGAGGATTATGACTATCAATTTAGGAAGCAATAGTGAAGCACAAAGAGAGAATATATTCCATACTAGGTATGGGATAAAAGGAAAAACTTGCTCTATGATCATTGATAGTGGTAGTTGTGCTAATGTGGTTATTTCATACTTTGTGGAAAAACTGGGACTTGCATGCATGAAACACCCTACTCCCTATAGACTCCAATGGTTAAATGATAGTGGTGAACTAAAGGTAAATAAACGGTGTATGATTTCATTTAACGTTGGTAGATATGAGGATGATATTCTTTGTGACATAGTGCCTATGCAAGCTTGTCATATATTACTGGGTCGTTTTTTGCAAAATATGACAGGAATGTTTTTCATGATGGGAGAAAGAATAGATATTCGCTTGAACTAAATGGCAGGAAATTTACTCTTGCACCTTTATCTCCTTCTCAAGTGTTTGAAGATCAGAAGAGATTAAAGGAAACAATGGGAAAGTCAAGGGGAGGGATAAAAAGTGAGCTTGAGGAAAAAGAAAAGAAAGAGAAAGAGGGCAGAAATTTGAGAGAAGAGATAAAAGAGGGTTCGAATAAAAAAATAGACAGTCTTGGTGAGAGGAAAGAGGCTAAGGAAAGAAAAAGAGAGAGTTTCTATATAAAAGCCAAAGAGTGTTTAAATGCAAGAAAAGAGGGGCTGCCCATAATACTACTTACTTACAAAGAGGCTTTGATTAACTCTGAGTTGCTAACTTCTTCTTTGCCAAGTAGTATTTCTTCTCTTTTGCAGGATTTTGAAGATGTCTTTCCGGAAGATATTCCTAGTGGATTACCACCTTTACGTGGCATTGAGCATCAAATTGATTTTGTACCTGGATCACAAATCCCAAATAGGCCAGCCTATAGGAGTAATCCAGAAGAGACAAAGGAACTTCAAAGGCAAGTTGAGGAGTTGCTTGAGAAAGGCTTTGTGAGAGAGAGCATGAGCCCTTGCTCTGTTCCGGTCCTATTGGTACCCAAAAAGGATGGAACTTGGAGGATGTGCGTGGATTGTAGAGCAATCAACAAGATTACGGTAAAGTATCGCCACCCTATTCCTCGTCTTGATGACATGTTGGATCAATTACATGGATCCAAAATCTTTTCTAAAATTGATCTAAAAAGTGGTTACCATCATATTCGAATGAATCCAGGAGATGAATGGAAAACTGCTTTTAAGACCAAATATGGGCTTTATGAGTGGTTAGTTATGCCTATCGGCTTGACTAATGCGCCTAGCACTTTCATGAGATTAATGAATCATGTTTTTAAGGATTTTCATGGAAAATTTGTTGTGGTCTACTTCGATGATATCTTGGTCTTTTCTAATACTTTAGAAGAGCATGTAGAACACCTAAGACAAGTTTTTGAAGTTCTTAGAAAGCACTTGTTATTTGCTAATCTTAAAAAGTGTACTTTTTATGTGGATCGTGTGATTTTCTTGGGTTTTGTGGTTAGCTCTAAGGGTGTTGAGGTTGATGAAGAGAAAATCAAAGCAATTAAAGAATGGCCTAAACCTAAGAGTGTAACTGAAGTTAGGAGTTTTCATGGACTTGCTAGTTTTTATAGGAGGTTTGTGAGAGACTTTAGTACCATTGCTTCTCCTTTAACTGAAGTTATCAAAAAGGATAGGATTTTTAAATGGGGAAAAGAACAAGATGATGCTTTTAACTTGTTGAAAGAAAAGTTATGTTCTGCTCCGTTATTACAATTGCCTGATTTTTCTAAATCTTTTGAAATTGAATGTGATGCTTCTGGCAAGGGAATAGGTGCTGTTTTGATGCAAGATTCTAAACCTATTGCCTACTTTAGTGAGAAGTTGAATGGAGCCACATTGAACTATTCAACTTATGACAAATAGCTTTATGCTTTGGTAAGGGCTTTAGCCACATGGCAACATTACTTGTGGCCAAGGGAGTTTGTCATTAAAACTGACCATGAATCCTTGAAATACTTGAAAAGTCAAGGTAAGCTCAGTAGAAGGCATGCTAAGTGGGTTGAATTTATTGAAACTTTTCCTTATGTAATTTCTTACAAACAAGGGAAAGAGAATGTTGTTGCTGATGCACTTTCAAGGAGGTATGTCTTAGTTTCTACCCTCACTTCTAAATTGATGGGTTTTGATCAAATCAATGAACTTTATGCTAATGATGTTGATTTTGGCAAAACATTTGCAGATTGTAAGTTAGGTCCTCTTGATAGGTTTAACCTACAAGATGGGTTTCTCTTTAAGGAAAATAAGTTGTGTATCCCTAATTGCTCTTTACGTGAAGTATTTGTAAGGGAAGCACATTGTGGAGGGCTTATGGGACACTTTGGGGTCCCAAAGACATTAGACATACTTGCTGAAAATTTCTTTTGGCCTGGAATGAGAAAAGATGTTGAAAGAATGTGCACACAGTGTTTGGAAGGTAAACAAACTAAATCTAAAGTGTTACCACATGGTCTTTACACGCCATTACCTGTTCCTACTTCACCTTGGATTGATATATCTATGGATTTTTTGTTAGGTTTGCCTAGAACAAGGTATGGTAAGGATAGTATATTTGTTGTGGTAGATAGGTTCTCCAAGATGGCTCGTTTTATTCCTTGTTTAAAGACTAATGATGCCTCGCATGTTGCTAATCTTTTTGTAAAAGAGATTGTGAAATTGCATGGTATACCTAGAACTATTGTTAGTGATAGGGATGCAAAGTTTTTGAGTCACTTCTGGCGTGCATTTTTTTTTTTTTTTTTTTTTTTTTTTTTTTAGCAAAATATACCACTAGGCATTGTACCTAGTGGCTAATATATAAATACACGAATAAAAATCCCAATCCGGGTCCAAAAGGATACAATTTGTCCTGCTACTACCAGTAGACTATGAAATAAATCTATGTAAACATAGAATCTAATCAGAAAAAACTAATATCATCTATAACATGAAGTCTAAATGAATATTTCCATGTCCTGCAGCTATGATTGACTTCTCCTGCCCATTTCAAGTACCATGTAGCACCACTCAAGCTCTCACCAGGTGCCAAGGTATGCGGAGTATAGGCAATGATCAAGTCGATCCAAGAGTACCACAGTATAGGAATTCACTGCAATGAAAAGCTATTGTCTCAATCACCTTTAGTATATGTTGCCCTTGTACATTGTATACTACTATGTCACCTCCAGAATGAGTGTGGAACCACACTAATACCACTGAAAAATGACATAATAATATCCAATATATTCCAAACACATAAATAAGCCATATCTAGCTAATACTATCTCCATTCCCATGCCAAAACAAATGATCCTGCAAATAATGCTCATGATGTTCCTGCATGTATTGCTTTCATAATTGATCTGCTCATCTAGTGAAACCTTTACTGTGCACACTCCCTTCCTGAAAATTATCAAAACACTCTCAGATTGAGCATGAATACATGCTGATACCACTGAGCAGTGATTTAACAACCTCCAGTAAGTTAATGAGCACAGTGCTGACGATGGTTGCCTCTCCATTAGTCTGGTGCTTTTCTTTTGGCAATCCGAACTCTTAAATTAGGAATTTGAGCTTTGTCCATGTTGATCAATGCTTTTCCTTTAGCTGGTAATTCTTGAAATGAATGAAAGTTAACTGTACCTGCAAAAGAAAAAACCAAGTTAGCTAAATAGTCTGCTACTGTGTTTCCCTCCCTTAGTACATGCTGAAATATGACATTGTATGTCCTCTTGAAGTCCTTGATCTTTTTCACATCTGCTGCTATACTCCATGGTACCTCCCATTCATCTTCTGGCGTGTATTTTGGGGGAAGTTAGGCACTAAATTGTTGTTTTCCACTTCTTGTCACCCACAAACTGATGGACAAACTGAAGTAGTTAATAGAACCTTAGGAAACATGTTGAGGGCTGTTTTGAAAGGTAAATTAACTTTATGGGAAGATCACTTACCTATGATTGAATTTGCTTACAATAGAACAATCCATTCTTCTACAGGTATGTCTCCTTTTGAAGTTGTTTATGGCTTTAATCCCTTTACTCCACTTGATTTATTACCATTACCTACTAATGATATTGCTAGTCTTGATGGTAGGACGAAGGCTGAGATGATGAAAAAAATTCATGAGCAAACAAGGCTTGCAATTGAGAAGGAAAATGAGCAAACCGCCTTGAGAAAGAATAAGGGTCGAAAACAAGTTATTTTTAAACCTGGAGATTTAGTTTGGGTTCACTTTAGAAAGGAGAGATTTCCTTCTAAAAGAAAGTCAAAGTTGCATCCTAGAGGAGATGGCCCCTTTCAAGTCCTTGAAAGGATTGGAAACAATGCTTACAAGTTGGACCTTCCTGGTGAGTTTCAAGTAAGTGCTACATTCAATGTTGCTGACTTATCTTTGTTTGACGTAGGATCGAATTCGGGGACGAATTCTTTTCAAGAAGAGGGGAATGATAGCATCACTGATAAGGATAGAGTTTTGGAAGCTCCAAGAAGGCCATTTACAAGATCTCAAGCTAAGGAATTGCAAACTAAGGTTGCTGGACTTCAATGGCAAATAAATAAGCTTCTAACTATGGAGGAAGAGCTCATGCCCAAAGGAGAAGAGTTGTCGAAGTTTTACAACTATTTGGTTGCTCAAATTGAAGTCCAAGAGGAGGACCCAAATCTGCCCATGGAGTCACCAAATGGGCTCAAAATGAGCTTAAAAGAGTTCCAGAAAGAGGTGTTATAAGAGCAGCCCAATTGGAGTCCAAACAAATGGCCCAAAACTAGTTGTTTTAAGGCCCAAATCTGCCCCAAAGAGTCTTGGCCGCCCCTCACCTACCAAAGACTTTTCTTAGACTTTAGCAACCACCTACCTCATTGTAATAATTGTGTTTTCCACTACAACCACCCCATCTAGTTTTTAATGTTATTTTTATGCCTTTGTACTCCTATAAATAAGGGTGTTCTTCTCCTTCATAAGACACATTATTATTGAGTGAGTATATCATACTTTGAGAGTTCTTTTGAACCTTTGTTACTTGTGCTTTGAGATTTATCTTTCAACCTTTACTAGTTCATAGTTCAAGGTAGTAAGATTACTTCTCTTTTGTGATATCTTTGATTCCTTTGTGGTATTCTTAGAAGGCGATTAATGCTAGTATTAATTGTTGTCTCAAGTTACTCGTAAAGTGGTCAAGATCCGAATCTATTGTTTTGATTTGCTTTTAAGTAAAGGCGCTTGATTTCTTTCATAAATCAAGACGTTGTTACTTTGATCTTGTCAAGGCTATAGAACTTGCGTTCTTGAAAGTTCTCGGAATTCTTTCCTTGAATCTTTCCCATATCCTTTATTTTCGTCTCTTTAATTCTAGTTGTTCAATTCCTATTGTTATTGCTTCCGCATTTACTTCTCAAATTCTTACTCTAGTTTGGATTCCCGACCTAGTTGTTATCACACGGGCATGCGTCCGGAGTCGAATTCTGAGGCCTAGAGCCCAAGATATGAATTTTTCTGTTAAATTGTTTTTGCTGAAATTATTAAATGAAAATGGATTAAACGACCATGGTATCGGGCTCGTATTTTGGTTTTGACACCCGGTACTTAAATATTATATGAGTACTTTCTGCAAAGATTGACGACATTTGGATGTCGTTTGATGTGTTTTGAACCTTGAGTTCCAATTTTGAAAGTTTATGAAGTTAAAGGAAAATATACATGAACTGGAGGCTTGATTTGATTAAAATGATGTTATATTGGCGATTTGATCGCACGAGCAAGTTCGTAATATATTTTTGAAGTTGTGTGCATGTTTGGTTTGGAGCCCGAGGGCTCGGGTAAAGATTTGATAGGCTGTTAGAGCAGATTTTGGAAAATAACACAGCTGGTATTTTCCCCCAGCTGGTATCTTCGCAATTGTGAAGAAATACTCGCAATTGCGAGAAGAATCAAAGTTAGGCTTGGTTCGCAAATGCGAACTACTTTCCGCAAATGCGAAGGTGGCAAGAATCGCCTATGCTCGCAAATGCGAGGACCACAGTATTTCAGCCTTGTTTGCAAATGCGAACTTATTATCGCAAATGCGATGCTGACAGGCCTGGGCCAGAGTTCGCAAATGCGAATATTTTCTCGCAAATGCGAGGGCAACAGTCCAAAACCTGCTATGTTCGCAATTGCAAACAAACGTTCGCAATTCCCATAACCGCAGCTGTGCAATCTGATACTTAAACGAATTTTACACTTCTTTTCTTCATTCTTTCAAAACCCAACACACCAAACACAATTCTCCAAGAGAAAAATCACTCCAAAAGACTTGTAAGTCACTTTTTACTTAATTCTTTCAATTCCTAACATCATTAAACATGTTTTTCAAGAGAAAACAAAGGTTTTCATGGTAGAATTTCTTGTTTTTGGGTAGAACCTAGGTTTTTCATGAATTGGGGAATTGGACCTTGATTTGAGGTCCGATTTCGAAACAAATCACATAATTGAACTCGTGAGGGAATGGGTAACCGGATTTTGGTCCGAACGCCGAGTTCCGACCACGTGGGACCAGGGGTGTTTTGGGAAATTTTGGGATAAGCTTTGAGAAAACCGTTTTTAAGCATCCAAACCAAATTATATAGTATTTATTAATGTAATTGAATCAATTGTGATTAGATTCAAGCAAGTTAAAAGAAAAACGGTTAATGATGTTAGCAATCAATTGTGATTAGATTCAAACGGTTTCCAACGCTTCAAACCGTTCATCATTTGGACATTCCTACACAAAGTTATGATCAAATTACCAAAGGCTGAAAAATGCTGTCTTGTGCCAAATGTGCGACCGCATTCCTGTCGTATTGTTAACATTGCGGTCGCATTTCTGTCGCAAATCGAACCCGAGAAGCCCAGTTAACTCTTCTATTTTTATAACTCGACCCCATTTCAATATATAGGTTTTGGGGTTCATTTTGGGGTCATTTCTTACTGATTTTAGAGAGTGGTGAGAGCATTTTAGAGAGAGAAGGAGGAACCCAACATTTAAATCATCCAAATCTTGCATCAATCTTCACGAATCAAGAACCCAATAGCAAGTTCCTCATCTAAGAGGTAAGATTCTATACCCTAGGGTTTTAATTTCGAGTTTGGTGTATAAGATGAGTTATTGAGGTATGATTCTTGGGTATATTAGTATTGTGTATACATTCATGTACAACTTAGGTTTATGGGAAGATTTTTGAACATAAATAAGTAAAGATTGGGTTAGGGAATGAAACAAGTCTTGAAAAGGGGATTCGAAATCAAGATGCTCAACTAGTGATTGATAAAATGTTCAAATGAGCTAGTTTTATGAATATTTTTCTAATATGTGTTTAATTTTGTTATGTCTCATAGTAGATTGGAATTGCTAGAGTTTTTGGAGTGCTGTAGTAACTTAATGAAAGCTCAATCGAGGTATGTATGGCTAACTTTGATTCTTGTGAAATCGCCCTTATGTGTGCAATTCGTTTGGCATGTGTTAATTTGAGAGATTGTGTGTAATTTGTTGATTTTGTTGTTGGGTATCTAATTGATGTAGAACTACATGTGGTGTGGTATGAAATATGAATTGAAAGATAACAAGGGAATTGGAATTGGTAAAGAACTGAGAACAATTGTTGTGGTGGCATATATGGTTTCTTGTGGAAAGAGATGAAATACTTGAATTGTGGTGAATTGTTGAACATACTTGTGTGATTACTCTCGAATATGGAAACATGGTAACTTGGTTGTGATATCAGTTTGAAAAGTATTTGAGAATATGAATCGAATTGTAAGTTGCTTATTTGAATTTGTTGTAATTGTGTGTAGTGCCTTATTTGCTGTTTGTAATTGTTGTGATTGAAACTGTACGGTGGGATCGGGTTGCGCGCCGCAACATGAGGTAATAAGGTGTGGGTTGGGGTGATAAGGGTGGCCGAGGTAATAAGGGTGGACGAGGTAATAAGGATGGAAAACGATTGAAATCGCTATTGAAAATTGATATAAAAAAATCAATGATGTGAAATTGTGAAAGGAGACAGCAGGAGAGTTTGCAACCTGTGGGGCACTGATTGCCCCTTTGTTTGACTACTTGTGCTTTACGTGATTGATTGGTTATTGTTCTATTTGTTGATCATAGAACGTGCTTTGTGTTGAGAATTATCTGAAATGAGGAAAATGTAGAAAATATGGTTGGCTGGCTTAATTAATCCTTGATCTAATTTAAAGGCTTGAGTTTACTTGGGACAAAGTTTGTCCATACATACCAGTACAATTCTAGTGTACTGACGTCCCTTTTGCCGGGGGCGCTACATTCGTATTATGATTGTAGGTGGATCGGTAGCAGGCACTTCAACTCATCGGCAGTAGTAACCTTCATCTTTCACTGCCCGTTTTGGTGAGCCCCTTTCTTCCTCGGGGCCCTGTTTGGCTCATGCCACTTTCATTTTGGACTTTATTTTGGATTTTGTGTAAGGTATAGCCGGAGCCTTGTTACCGGCAAGTATTGTATCCTCCTTTGTAATCTTAGAGGCTCCGTAGACATGTAAACTATGGGATTCCAGGCTCATGTATATATTATGTTGGGCGTTGTAAAAACTGTAAACTTGTTAATGAATCACTCGCATGGTTATGTTTGTATATTGTGAAATCGGTTATAATTGGTTAGATCTTTGGTTTATGAGTAATAAATAACACAGGGGTAATGCGTGGGATAGAAAGGCAAACAGGTCCGCTTGACTGGGGCTACCCGGTCAGGCGCCGGTCATGTCACTCGAATTGGGGCGTGACACTGTTGCCATTAACTGTGATTGTTATTTGGGTGAGGAAGAGTGATAATGCACGAAGGGTGATGTCGTGGCTTGTTTATTGATTATGCACGAAGGGTAATGTCATGCCTTTTTTTTATTGATTATGCACGAAGGATCATGCCGTGCCTTGTTTATTGATTATGCACGAAGAGTAATGTCGTGCCTTGTTTTTATTGATTATGCATGAAGGATCATGTCGTGCCTTATTTTATTGATTATGCACGAAGTTTAATGTCGTGCGTTGTTATTGATTATGCACGAAGGATCATGTCGTGCCTTGTGATATTGATTATGCACGAAGGAACATTCCGTGCCGTTGTTATTTGAACTATGCACGAAGGATCATGCCGTGCCATGGATGTGAGGATGAGAGTAAAAGCACGAAGGGTGATGCCGTGCAACTATTTGAAATTTCCTTGTTATGATAACATGTGTTTTTATCATACTCTGATTTTTCTTTACTGATTTAATATATGTTGCTGATTGTGTTTCCCCCAGTATGATACTTCTTTGTTAATTTCGTTACTTGATAATCCTGTTGTTTTGTGGTATGTACATATATAGAACTGCACAGGTTTATGTGAGTGTCTGGTCCTAGGCTTGTCACTACTTTGCCGGGATCGGCCAGGCACTTACCAGCACATGGGGTCGGATTGTGCCGATACTGCACTTCTGTGCGTTTTTGCACAGGTCCAGGTTTTGAGCAGGAGCAGCAACAGCAGTAGGGTACTCGTGAGAGTTTTGAGCATTTCGAGACCGAGGTAGCTTGCAGGCGTCCGCAGGCCCTGCGTCTCTTCTATTTACTTATGTTATTTGTTGTGGTCTCATTGTTCCCAGACAGACAGATATTTTTTATTTTCTTTCAGACCATTATGTGTAGTATTCTTTAGTAGTTCGTGAGTTAGTGACTCCACATCTTGGGTAGAGGATTTTATCAGTGTTTTACCTTAGTATTATTTATCTCTATTTAGAAAGACTTCCGCATTTATTAAATTGAGTAATTATTTCTCTTGTTATTAAGTATGAGTATAAAAATGATGATATGCACAGGATAATGTTGAATGAATTTGCTTGCCTAACTACCACGAGTAGGCACGATCCCGATGATGGGGGAAAATCCGGGTCGTGACATTTCCTCTTTTAGTTTGCCTAAGTTCGTTAGTTTAATTTATTTGATCTTACTTCGGTCCTGGGCCACAGATGGCATTTGATTCGTAATTTCGTTTAGGCCCAAGTGGTTGGCATGTTTTGTTATTCTTCTTACTTTTTGAATTAAAGTTGAATCCGGAAAAAGGGGATTTAGTTGGGTTTGTAGGCCCATGTCAAATTTGGATTGGGTCTTTTGACTCTGTTGGTTCTAAGAGGTAATTTTTAGGGGTTTAAAAGGGTAATTTGGAAAATTGGGATAAGAGAATCTCTAAGTAACGGATTTAGAAGCTTCTAGGAGGCTTGGGTGGGGTTATTCTTTGAACTAGTAAACGTACCCGCGCGATGCACGGATTGTTTCAATGGAAAGAAATGATGTAGAAAAACAGGTATTTATTGTATACTAAATTTTGCTATCACATTCAAAAGAATTAAATGGAAAAACAAAAATATAAACTTCTATGATATGGACCACCAATATTTATGTGTATAACTTAATTTTTCTAACTATATTTCCCCACTTGGCCTATGAAATACACAAAGCCTATTAGATTGTTAATGTTGTTGGGAATCAGAGTTAAAGGTAGTGAAATTCACATCGCACAAACTTCTTCATGCATCAGCTCAAGTAAAGAAACATACTTTAAACTTTGGAAAGTTTAACCACCAGTGACAATCCTCTCTTTCAAATCGACAATACAAAGTAAAAAAATATAGTAATTAAGAAAACGAAAATAAATTGCATTTACTTAGTCGTTCCAAATAGAATATTATAAAATCCAGCTTATAATCTGTTGCAATTAACAGAACTGAAGAGGATACGTAAAAAGAAAAAATCCGTACATGATATTATGTGCTTCTTCAAAAATGTAACGTAACAATTGTGTTAATCAATCTTATGGCAAATCCTAACAGATTTGTATTTGCGATAATTTATTAAATATTAATTTATATATAAAATACAAAAGTAGAGAAATTGATAGCATCACTGATAAGGATAGAGTTTTGGAAGCTCCAAGAAGGCCATTTACAAGATCTCAAGCTAAGGAATTGCAAACTAAGGTTGCTGGACTTCAATGGCAAACAAAGAAGCTTCTAACTATGGAGGAAGAGCTCATGCCCAAAGGAGAAGAGTTGTCTAAGTTTTACAACTATTTGATTGCTCAAATTGAAGTCCAAGAGGAGGAAGATTTGGTTACACAAATCTGCCCATGGAGTCACCAAATAGGCTCAAAATGAGCTTAAAAGAGTCCAGAAAGAGGTGTTACAAGAACAGCCCAATTGGAGTCCAAACAAATGGCCCAAAACAAGTTGTTTTAAGGCCCAAATCTGCCCCAAAGAGTCTTGGCCGCCCCTCACCTACCAAAGACTTTTCTTAGACATTAGCAACCACCTACCTCATTGTAATAATTGTGTTTTCCACTACCACCACCCCACCTAGTTTTTAATGTTATTTTTATGCCTTTGTACTCCTATAAATAGTGTGTTCTTCTGCTTCATAAGGCAGATTATTATTGAGTGAGTATATCATATTTTGAGAGTTCTTTTGAACCTTTGTTACTTGTGCTTTGAGATTTATCTTTCAACCTTTACTAGTTCATAGTTCAAGGTAGTAAGATTACTTCTCTTTGTGATATCTTTGATTCCTTTGTGGTATTCTTAGAAGGCGATTAATACTAGTATTAATTGTTGTCTCAAGTTACTCGTAAAGTGGTCAAGATCCGAATCTATTGTTTTGATTTGCTTTTAAGTAAAGGCGTTTGATTTCTTTCATAAATCAAGACGTTGTTACTTTGATCTTGTCAAGGCTATAGAACTTGCGTTCTTGAAAGTTCTTGGAATTCTTTCCTTGAATCTTTCCCATATCCTTTATTTTCGTCTCTTTAATTCTAGTTGTTCAATTCCCGTTGTTATTGCTTCCGCATTTACTTCTCAAATTCTTACTCTAGTTTGGATTCCCGACCTAGTTGTTATCAAGTGGTATCGGAGCGGTTCTATCAAGATTTCGTTCTTGATAATTCTTGGGATAATTTGAAAACAAAAAAAAAAACAAAAAAAAACAAAAAAAAACAAAAAAAAAACGAAATCCAATTTAAAACAAGAAGAAATACAATTGCTTGCTCTCCAGGATATATGTTTTGTATCTAAGTGTTTCCAAAAATTAACAAAGGAAACAAGAAGAGGGGATCCTTGATTTTGTTACTCTCTATATTCTACACATTTATATTCTTTCCTTTTTGTTCGTGTCTTATTTCAACCGAGCCTAAAAGTTCTAGGATTTGGTTCTTTCTTCTTTTAATTGTTCCCAAAAAAAAAACAAAAGAAAAATCTGAGTTTTACTACTAAGAACTACATACAAGTTAGGTTTAACTATAAATCTATAAAGTACTTGTTCAAAGGTTATTTCGAGAGAAAAAAAGAAGCTAATTTGTGTGATACAATTTTTAAAGATGTCACATACAGGTAGTGATAATGAACGAATGGTTCTCCAAGAAGCTGAAATCAAAGCAAGGAATGATTTTACCTTGCAAGCCATGCATCAACAATTTGAAAGGCTGAATCTCCAACTCCAAGAAATGAGGGATACCATTGCGGATCAAAATGATACAATAGCTGAACTTAGGAGGGATAATAATGTTAGGCCACCTGCTAGAAGAAATGTACCCTATGCTCCTATTGTAAATCAAGCAAACTTTATTGATGATTTTAATGATATTGATTTTGATAGGGTGAGAGGAGATAGGAGGGGACAAAGAGGTAGGATAGAGGATGATAATATAAGTAATATAAAGATGCAGATGCCATCTTTCAAGGGAACAAGGGATCCGGACTTGTATCTTGATTGGGAGAGAAAGGTTGAAGCAATCTTTGACTGTCACAACTACTCTGAAGGTAAGAAGGTTAAACTTGCTGTTGTTGAGTTTTCTGATTATGCTTCTATTTGGTGGAAAAAGCTTAATAGGGATCGATTGCAAGAAGGACAAGCACCAATTGCTACTTGGACTGAGGCTAAAAGGGTGATGAGGAAGAGATTCGTACCATCACACTTTCAAAGAGAGCTACAACTACGTCTTCAAACATTGAAGCAAGGGTCCATGTCAAGTAGATGATTACTTTAAGGCTATGGATATAGCTATGATCCAAGCTAATTGTATGGAGGAAGAAGAGGCTACAATGGCTAGGTTTTTAAATGGTTTAAATAAGGAAATAGCTGATGTAGTTGAATTACAACAATATGTAACAATAGATGAGTTAGTTGATTTGTGTATAAAGGTAGAAAATCAAAATAAAAGAAAGCAAAATGGCTCATGGAGATGTCGAACAAGCACCATGCCTAAGAAACCATGGCCAAATCATGAGATGAAGAATTTTTCTCGGCCTCAAGAAGACAAGGGAAAAGGTAAACTCGGAGAACAAAGAGGGAGGTAAAACCTTCAACCCTAAACCTTTTACACCTTCTAGTTCTATTTCAGTGTCATAAATGTAAAGGAAGGGGACATATGATGCATGAATGTCCAAGTAGAAGGAACATCATTCTAAAAGAAGATGGAGGATATGAGAGTGAAAAGAGTGAGGGAGATGAAGAGGGAGATATGAGTGATGAAGGTGATTTAGAACTACCTAATGATGGAATGGTTGGGGTAGTTAGGAGGATTATGACTATCAATTTAGGAAGCAATAGTGAAGCACAAAGAGAGAATATATTCCATACTAGGTGTGGGATAAAAGGAAAAACTTGCTCAATGATCATTGATAGTGGTAGTTGTGCTAATGTGGTTAGTTCATACTTTGTGGAAAAACTGGGACTTGCATGCATGAAACACCCTACTCCCTATAGACTCCAATGGTTAAATGATAGTGGTGAACTAAAGGTAAATAAACAGTGTATGATTTCATTTAACGTTGGTAGATATGAGGATGATATTCTTTGTGACATAGTGCCTATGCAAGCTTGTCATATATTACTGGGTCGTCCTTGGCAGTATGACAGGAATGTTTTTCATGATGGGAGAAAGAATAGATATTCGCTTGAACTAAATGGCAGGAAATTTACTCTTGCACCTTTATCTCCTTCTTAAGTGTTTGAAGATCAGAAGAGATTGAAGGAAACAATGGGAAAGTCAAGGGGAGAGATAAAAAGTGAGCTTGAGGAAAAAGAAAAGAAAGAGAGAGAGGGCAGCAATTTGAGAGAAGAGATAAAAGAGGGTTCGAATAAAAAAATAGACAGTCTTGGTGAGAGGAAAGAGGCTAAGGAAAGAAAAGAGAGAGTTTCTATATAAAAGCCAAAGAGTGTTTAAATGCAAGAAAAGAGGGCTGCCCATAATACTACTTACTTACAAAGAGGCTTTGATTAACTCTGAGTTGCTAACTTCTTCTTTGCCAAGTAATATTTCTTCTCTTTTGCAGGATTTTGAAGATGTCTTTCCAGAAGATATTCCTAGTGGATTGCCACCTTTACGTGGCATTGAGCATCAAATTGATTTTGTACCTGGATCACAAATCCCAAATAGGCCAGCCTATAGGAGTAATCCAGAAGAGACAAAGGAACTTCAAAGGCAAGTTGAGGAGTTGCTTGAGAAAGGCTTTGTGAGAGAGAGCATGAGCCCTTGCTCTGTTCCGGTCCTATTGGTACCCAAAAAGGATGGAACTTGGAGGATGTGCGTGGATTGTAGAGCAATCAACAAGATTACGGTAAAGTATCGCCACCCTTTCCTCGTCTTGATGACATGTTGGATCAATTACATGGATCCAAAATCTTTTCTAAAATTGATCTAAAAAGTGGTTACCATCATATTCGAATGAATCCAGGAGATGAATGGAAAACTGCTTTTAAGACCAAATATGGGCTTTATGAGTGGTTAGTTATGCCTTTCGGCTTGACTAATGCGCCTAGCACTTTCATGAGATTAATGAATCATGTTTTTAAGGATTTTCATGGAAAATTTGTTGTGGTGTACTTCGATGATATCTTGGTCTTTTCTAATACTTTAGAAGAGCATGTAGAACATCTAAGACGAGTTTTTGAAGTTCTTAGAAAGCACTTGTTATTTGCTAATCTTAAAAAGTGTACTTTTTATGTGGATCGTGTGATTTTCTTGGGTTTTGTGGTTAGCTCTAAAGGTGTTGAGGTTGATGAAGAGAAAATCAAAGCAATTAAAGAATGGCCTAAACCTAAGAGTGTAACTGAAGTTAGGAGTTTTCATGGACTTGCTAGTTTTTATAGGAGGTTTGTGAGAGACTTTAGCACCATTGCTTCTCCTTTAACCGAAGTTATCAAAAAGGATAGGATTTTTAAATGGGGAAAAGAACAAGATGATGCTTTTAACTTGTTGAAAGAAAAGTTATGTTCTGCTCCGTTATTACAATTGCCCGATTTTTCTAAATCTTTTGAAATTGAATGTGATGCTTCTGGCAAGGGAATAGGTGCTGTTTTGATGCAAGATTCTAAACCTATTGCCTACTTTAGTGAGAAGTTGAATGGAGCCACATTGAACTATTCAACTTATGACAAAGAGCTTTATGCTTTGGTAAGGGCTTTAGCCACATGGCAACATTACTTGTGGCCAAAGGAGTTTGTCATTAAAACTGACCATGAATCCTTGAAATACTTGAAAAGTCAAGGTAAGCTTAGTAGAAGGCATGCTAAGTGGGTTGAATTTATTGAAACTTTTCCTTATGTAATTTCTTACCAACAAGGGAAAGAGAATGTTGTTGCTGATGCACTTTCAAGGAGGTATGTCTTAGTTTCTACCCTCACTTCTAAATTGATGGGTTTTGAACAAATCAAGGAACTTTATGCTAATGATGTTGATTTTGGCAAAACTTTTGCAGATTGTAAGTTGGGTCCTCTTGATAGGTTTAACCTACAAGATGGGTTTCTCTTTAAGGAAAATAAGTTGTGTATCCCTAATTGCTCTTTACGTGAAGTATTTGTAAGGGAAGCACATTGTGGAGGGCTTATGGGACACTTTGGGGTCCCAAAGACATTAGACATACTTGCTGAAAATTTCTTTTGGCCTGGAATGAGAAAAGATGTTGAAAGAATGTGCACACAATGTTTGGAATGTAAACAAGCTAAATCTAAAGTGTTACCACATGGTCTTTACACGCCATTACCTGTTCCTACTTCACCTTGGATTGATATATCTATGGATTTTGTGTTAGGTTTGCCTAGAACAAGGTATGGTAAGGATAATATATTTGTTGTGGTAGATAGGTTCTCCAAGATGGCTCGTTTTATTCCTTGTTTAAAGACTAATGATGCCTCACATGTTGCTAATCTTTTTGTAAAAGAGATTGTGAAATTGCATGGTATACCTAGAACTATTGTTAGTGATAGGGATGCAAAGTTTTTGAGTCACTTCTGGCGTGTATTTTGGGGGAAGTTAGGCACTACATTGTTGTTTTCCACTTCTTGTCACCCACAAACTGATGGACAAACTGAAGTAGTTAATAGAACCTTAGGAAACATGTTGAGGGCTGTTTTGAAAGGTAAATTAACTTTATGGGAAGATCACTTACCTATGATTGAATTTGCTTACAATATAACAATCCATTCTTCTACAAGTATGTCTCCTTTTGAAGTTGTTTATGGCTTTAATCCCTCTACTCCACTTGATTTATTACCATTACCTACTAATGATATTGCTAGTCTTGATGGTAGGACGAAGGCTGAGATGATGAAAAAATTCATGAGCAAACAAGGCTTGCAATTGAGAAGAAAAATGAGCAAACGGCCTTGAGAAAGAATAATGGTCGAAAACAAGTTATTTTTAAACCTGGAGATTTAGTTTGGGTTCACTTTAGAAAGGAGAGATTTCCTTCCAAAAGGAAGTCAAAGTTGCATCCTAGAGGAGATGGCCCTTTCAAGTCCTTGAAAGGATTGGAAACAATGCTTACAAGTTGGACCTTCCTGGTGAGTTTCAAGTAAGTGCTATATTCAATGTTGCTGACTTATCTTTGTTTGACGTAGGATCGAATTCGGGGACGAATTCTTTTCAAGAAGAGGGAATGATAGCATCACTGATAAGGATAGAGTTTTGGAAGCTCCAAGAAGGCCATTTACAAGATCTCAAGCTAAGGAATTGCAAACTAAGGTTGCTGGACTTCAATGGCAAATAAAGAAGCTTCTAACTATGGAGGAAGAGCTCATGCCCAAAGGAGAAGAGTTGTCTAAGTTTTACAACTATTTGATTGCTCAAATTGAAGTCCAAGAGGAGGAAGATTTGGTTACACAAATCTGCCCATGGAGTCACCAAATAGGCTCAAAATGAGCTTAAAAGAGTCCAGAAAGAGGTGTTACAAGAACAGCCCAATTGGAGTCCAAACAAATGGCCCAAAACAAGTTGTTTTAAGGCCCAAATCTGCCCCAAAGAGTCTTGGCCGCCCCTCACCTACCAAAGACTTTTCTTAGACATTAGCAACCACCTACCTCATTATAATAATTGTGTTTTCCACTACCACCACCCCACCTAGTTTTTAATGTTATTTTTATGCCTTTGTACTCCTATAAATAGTGTGTTCTTCTGCTTCATAAGGCAGATTATTATTGAGTGAGTATATCATATTTTGAGAGTTCTTTTGAACCTTTGTTACTTGTGCTTTGAGATTTATCTTTCAACCTTTACTAGTTCATAGTTCAATGTAGTAAGATTACTTCTCTTTTGTGATATCTTTGATTCCTTTGTGGTATTCTTAGAAGGCGATTAATACTAGTATTAATTGTTGTCTCAAGTTACTCGTAAAGTGGTCAAGATCCGAATCTATTGTTTTGATTTGCTTTTAAGTAAAGGCGTTTGATTTCTTTCATAAATCAAGACGTTGTTACTTTGATCTTGTCAAGGCTATAGAACTTGCGTTCTTGAAAGTTCTTGGAATTCTTTCCTTGAATCTTTCCCATATCCTTTATTTTCGTCTCTTTAATTCTAGTTGTTCAATTCCTGTTGTTATTGCTTCCGCATTTACTTCTCAAATTCTTACTCTAGTTTGGATTCCCGACCTAGTTGTTATCAGAAATATATAACAAAACAGAAAAGTAAAGCGTACCTGTTACATGTTTCAGAAAGTAAGCAACAAAAGTAATACTTAAACCTTAAAAAACAGTGATTATCTTTGGATTGTCAGGCTAAATTTCGAAAAACTTCTTTAAATACAACATTTGTAGCTTCAGTAGTTATTTGCCCATCATCATCACAAACAAAAATCTTTAATCCATTTCTGCTTGTCACCCGAGAAAAAGCAACATATAGTTGTCCATGTGTAAAAACCGGTTTCTTCAAGAATAATCCCACATGTGACAATGACTGTCCTTGACTTTTGTTGATTGTCATGGCAAAAGAAACGATGATTGAAAATTGTCTTCGCTGGAACTTAAATGGAATTCTAGTATCATATGGAGTTAAGGTCATTCTTGGAATAAACACTTTTTCTCCGGCCATTTGTCCTGCTAACACCTTGGCTTCAATAACTTGATTTCCAAATTTAGTTATGATCAACCTTTCAATATTTCTTAATAACATTACTGGAATACCAACCTTTAGAGTAAGAGCATGATTTGGAACTCCAGAACATTTAATTGTATTTAAGAATTCAAGAGTGTGGACAAGTTCTAGTGCTGAATAAGTATTGTCAGAGCTGAAGGTTGTATCGGAACTTAAATATGATTTCTCATAACTTTGATTAAGTGAAATCATATATTCGTTGATTGATTCGACCATATCAAGTGTTGGAGTAAGAATGGCTCTTTGTTGGAGGTATCCTATATCATTGCAACGACTGTTGAAATCTGGATATGTACTTTGTACAATTGCAGATGTTGGATCAACGAATTATTTTATCAAAAGATCATCTGGTATTTGGACTTTTTCATTGCCCTCAACAGTTGGGTAGTCGATCGAGCTTCCAAAGCAAACAGAGATGTTAAGATAATAAGTTAATATGCAATTAGCCAATCAAAAGGTGGAAGTTGGACACTTAACAATGCAGTTAAAAATTTGTCTGTTAAGCTTTCACAAGTGTCCTATTGGTTAAAAGTTATCTGTCGTAATTCTTACTATATGGCAGATATTGCATAATAATTACCGCGAGGATTGAGCTGCCAAAAGATATTTTCCTCAGTTGGCCTGGGTCAACCAATATAGATGGACAGAAGTTATAACTTTCTGCAGTTGCAGCAAATTTTCTAGAAGTTGATTATCTGTTTTTCTTTTTAAATGGAGTATGTTATTTGCTGGAATATTTCCTGCAGGAAACTTCAAACCATGTGCACCCCAGACTTTCCTATTGATTGGGCTTTGGTTTAGTGGTTGTGTGGGTTAGACGCACATCATGGATCCGAATACTAAAGAAAAAAACTTGATATTTAAGTTTAGAAGGCTAGAGAGGCAGCGTACTATCAGCAAAGTTTTGAACCGTGCAACAGCGACCCTCGGGGATTTCTCAGTTATGACAACAACAACTACGCCTCAGACTCAGTTACAAAAAAAAAAAAGAAAAAAGTCATCTTAAATAAATAACAGCAAAGTCGAGGACATACTGTTCAGGAAAATTTGCTGAACTTCCAGGGTGTACCTCGCGCAGAGAGTTATGAAAGGACACATCAGGAGCAGCGCCAGCAGAGATACATGCAGCTGAAGAACTATGAAAACCCTTGAATCCAAATCCTTCATAAACATTTGAATTGTCCTTGCTCTTTACAACATTGTATGTGAAATATCCATAAAACATGGTTCAGTTGTGAGCCCTTCCGAATGATATACTTTTAAAGAGTCCGGACAAGACGACCACTGAAACGGATGTCGGATACAGCATCTATTTTTCGGTGCTTTGTGATGCTATATAATCCTTCTGCTTCTGTATTACACTGTTTTGTCATTGTGTTGATTGTCTGTATCTGACATGCAATTCTGTGTGTCTTGTTTGTGTTTTAGGCCAATTAGATGCTGCTGCTAAAATGTGAATTTGTTTGACGTCATACAAATTAATGACCTTCCAACTGTGTTTCTGATGTCAGGATCGTTCTACATTCTAATTGTTACCTTTAAGGTCATTGAATGCTTATGATGAATGTTTCTTACCCTTGAACAGAAGGCAAAGATTTCCGTTGGAAAGCATAATTGTGGCTCGGTGCATGATGTTTGTCTTTCAGGACATACTTACTTTCTGTTAGATGGCGAGTGATTGTAGGTTGAGGCTATGTATATCATCTGTTGGATGGCAATGCATTTAATGCGGATTTGGGAATGGATTCAGGAGGAATAGAATATAGATTAATATATCATGTGGTAACAGAAGGAAACATGAGGATTTGGAATGTGAAATTTCCGTCCACCCCCCAAAACATGGTTCAGTTACCAGTGCTTTTAAGTTCACTTATGTCATATTTGCTGAACAATATATGTGTTAGTTCTCAAAAGCAGCAAGTGCGGCCAAATACATTATCAGTCATCTGCAGAAGGTATACATTGCTTATATCCTGATAGGAGGATATTTTAGTGCACAGTTTCATTTGTTGGAGATGGGTTGAACAATAACATAGTACTGGGTCAGTATGATAATTTGCTGTCATTTCACAGAAATGATTTGCAAATTCATAAGTAATTGGATTGTAACCAGCGTACTCATAGTCCTGCAATGCATGTCAACAGAAATCTCAGTCTGTATGCATTATAGGAATTGCTGGAGCTATCGAATTCAGTTGTAAAAGGTGTGCAGTTACTGATATACCGGAAGTATGTGGTGGAGTCAAAGGCCAAAAGAATAAACAAAACAACAACACATAGGGAATAGACAAAATTTCAGCAAGGCCAAATCCTGATTAGGAAAACAGTTCAAAACTTGCTTAGATATGTTGTGCCATAGTGAGAATACAACAAATTAGGTCTCTCAAAAAGTACTTTTGTTACATCCGATTATCTCAAGGAATAAGAGAGCATTCCACATTAAGAAAACATAAAACAGATTAAAACTCTGACAGTTTGAGTAAACATATATGCCTACAACACTTACGATGATAGTAATGGCCCTCGTATTTTCGTCAATCATTATATTACCATACTGCATATCATTGTGGCAAAAGCCAATCTCTTGAGACTTTTTTGACAGTTCCTTTTCCAATAAGTTGATTTCCTTTTCTAGATTACATAAGGAGAACTCCTTCAGATGTTCAGGAGAGCACAGCCCCTTTGCCTCATTTAGCCACTTTCTGGAAAATTTACATAAATTATTAGTACAAAAAAATTTCACTGATAAAATATCATATTACGTTATTGATACCTGAGACGATCCCAGAGATGATTTTATCAGTGGAATGATTTTAACTATAACTATATGTAGGAATGATTTTACTTTGCAAGCCATGCATCAACAACTTGAAAAGTCGAACTTACAGTATATCGAATGGAAGGAAGACAATGGTAAAGTTATTTTTCAAACAAGAGCTAAAGTGATGTGTGATGTCTTAAGTTATACCCTTAGAATAGACAAAGGTTTTGGCTATAACTTAATTAGCACTTATATGGTTGAGAAGTTGAACTTGTCTTGTGTTGAACATTTTGAACCCTACATGTTGAAAGGAGTAAAGGTGGATAAAAGAGTGTTATTGCCATTCTCTATTGGAAGGTATGAGGATGTGATTTGGTGTGATGTCATTCCCATGAATAAATTTCATATCTTGTTGGGAAGGCCATGGTATATCTATAGAAATGCTTCATATAGTATCCAAAAGAATAGATACTCTTTTGAGTTTAATAGGAAGAAATGCATTCTTGGTCCTTTGACTCCCTCGCAAATTTGTAAAGATGAAAAGATTGTTAAAGAGAATATGGAAAAATACGAGAGAGAAAAGAATGAGAGTCGTAAGGGAGTGCATGTTGACATTCCAAGAGAGGAAAAAGGAGAGGTTGTCTTGAGTGAAAAGAGTGGGATGTCTAGTGAAGAAAAGTGTGATCTTGAGAAGAAAGAAAAGAGAGAAGGCAATGAGATAAACATAGTCTATGAGGTAGAGAGAGAAAAACATGAGGGAGAAGGAAAAGAACTCTTTAGTGAGAGAAAAGAGGCTAAGGGTGAGGAAAACATTAGTCTTGTGATAAAAGCCAAAGAAAGTAGCAAGAAAAAAGTTTCTTTACTTCCTAACCCATTAACTCTTTCCTGTTTTAGTTCTTTTGGTTTTGTGCAGCCACGTGTTGAAATACATTTTGAAAGGGGTAGTGAGGTGCAAGATATGGTGGCAAAAGATCAAATTGGATTGCAACATGAATTCGGCAATATTAATTCTTGTTGGATCGTGGAAGGATCGAATTCGAGGACGAATTCTTTTCAAGAAGAGGGGAATGATAGCATCATAGGCAGCTCAATTCTATTCAAGTACAAGGATGAAGCGTTGCAATCTCAAAGAGGACCTTTAACAAGATGTCAAGCTAGAGAATTTCAAAACACAATCATTGGACTTCAAGTGCACATAAAGAAGCCTTTAATTGTCGAGAAAGAGCTCCAGCCCAGAGGAGAAGAATTGTTGAAGTTTTACAATTATTTGGTAGCTCAGATTGAAGTCCAAGAGGAGGAAGATCTGGTCACCCAAATCAGCCCTTGGAGTACACCAAAATGGCTCAAAATGAGCTTAAAAGAAGTCCAAAAGGAGGTACTACAAAAGGGGCCCAATTGGAGTCCAAACAAATGGCCCAAACTAGTTGTTTTAAGACCCAAATCTGCCCCAAAGGGTCTTGGCCGCCCCTCACCTAACCAAAGACTTTTCTTAGACTTTAGCAACCACCTACCTTATTGTAATAATTATGTTTACTATTACAACCACCCCACCTAGTTTTTTAATGTTATTTTTATGCCTTTGTACTCCTATAAATAGGATGTTCTTCTCATTCATAAGACACATTATTATTGATTGAGTATATCACTTTGAGAGTTCTTTTGAACCTTTGTTACTTGTGCTTTGAGATTTATCTTTCAACCTTAACTAGTTCATAGTTCAAGGTAGTAAGATTACTTCTCTTTTGTGATATCTTTGATTCCTTTGTGGTATTCTTAGAAGGCGATTAATACTAGTATTAATTGTTGTCTCAAGTTACTCGTAAAGTGGTCAAGATCCGAATCTATTGTTTTGATTTGCTTTTAAGTAAAGGCGTTTGATTTCTTTCATAAATCAAGACGTTGTTACTTTGATCTTGTCAAGGCTATAGAACTTGCGTTCTTGAAAGTTCTCGAAATTCTTTCCTTGAATCTTTCCCATATCCTTTATTTCGTCTCTTTAATTCTAGTTGTTCAATTCCCGTTGTTATTGCTTCCGCATTTACTTCTCAAATTCTTACTCTAGTTTGGATTCCCGACCTAGTTGTTATCAAGTGGTATCGGAGCGGTTCTATCAAGATTTCGTTCTTGATAATTCTTGGGATAAAGAAAACAAAAAAAAAAAAAAAAAAAAACGAAATCCAATTTAAAACAAGAAGAAATACAATTGCTTGCTCTCCATGATATATCTTTTGTATCTAAGTGTTTCCAAAAATTAACAAAGGAAACAAGAAGAGGGGATCCTTGATTTTCTTACTCTTTGTATTCCACATATTTATATTCTTTCCTTTTCGTTCGTGTCTTGTTTCAACCGAGCCTAAATGTTCTAGGATTTGGTTCTTTCTTCTTTTAATTGTTCCAAAAACAAAAGAAAAATCTGAGTTTTACTACTGAGAACTACATACAAGTTAGGTTTAACTATAAATCTATAAAGTACTTTGTTCTAAGGTTATTTTTTTTTTTTTAGCAAAATATACCACTAGGCATTTTACCTAGTGGCTAATATATAAAAAAACGAATAAAAATCCCAATCCGGGTCCAAAAGGATACAATTTGTCCTGCTACTACCAGTAGACTGTGAAATAAATCTATGTAAACATAGAATCTAATCAGAAAACTAAAAATCAAGGACAAAGAGTGAAGAACTCTCTGCCTTCTCTCTAGGACTAGAGAGAGAAAGGGGTGATTTCAATGTTCAAGGCATAAATCCTTCATCTTTCAAGTTTTCTTCTCAATTTGTAGACCAAAACACTGTTATTTCCTATTGCCAACAATCCCCAGTAGTTTCCATCCACAAATTTTTCATTTTTTGTCCAGTTTAATTTGACGAACTACTGTTCATCGGCTCAACAGCGATTTACTGTTCCATTGGATTACTGTAGAGATTTTGTGTCTCTGTAGCAACTCGAGCCTACTGTAGCGTCGCGTTTGTTCACTTTTTGATTCATCGCCTAAGCCTCACTGCTCATCGACGTTGAATTTCTTCATTTGAGCTTCTAATTCGAGCAGCTCAGCTAGGTGAAGAACTATTGCTCCATTGAGTTTCATGGAGTTTTGCTGCTGAAGTTCTGTGAACTACTGTCATCAGCTCAACACTGCTCCATTGGAGACCTTGATTTACGGTAGTTTGTCACTTGAAAGCACATATTGTAGCAAAGAGGAGCTGCTAGCACATTTTGGCCCTGTTTCATCAGCTCTGGATAAAACCTGGGAGCCTAGGGAGAGACGAGCTTCACTGTAATGGCCTCGTCGGCCACTGCCCAGCCTCCTCCTGAGGTTGGGCAGTCGTCTCTCAATCATACAACAGCCCTACAAACATCTGCTAATCATCAAACAAACCAAACTTACGCTAACCTACTCCAGCCGCCAGCACTAAACAATCCAATGCAAGTACAAAGGTTTATCTTGAAGCCAGTTGAGATCTTACATGGTGAGCCAATGATTCGATGGAAGAAGGCAGAAGTTAAGCAATCAATAATACAACAAGGCCTGAACCTAGCAGTGCTTGGCAAATTCTCATACGGCAAACCTGCGATACAAGAGCTGAGGAAGGTTATACCAATCCAATGTGAACTAAAGGGTGCTTGTTCTGTTGGTTTGATCGAAGAATCACATGTCCTGATCAAGCTATCGTTGATGGAGGATTATATTCACCTGTTATCAAAACCAGCATTTTATTTGAAGGCGCAAGGTGATTACTGGCAGATGCGATGCACGAAGTGGAGTCCATGGTGGACTCCGGATGTTGAGACACCAATTGCAATCGCATGGATCTCGTTTCGGGACCTACACCTATGTAGTTCTCAGAAGTAAAACTCAGATTTTTCTTTTGTTTTTGGAACAATTAAAAGAAGAAAGAACCAAATCCTAGAACATTTAGGCTCGGTTGAAACAAGACACGAACGAAAAGGAAAGAATATAAATATGTAGAATACAAAGAGTAAGAAAATCAAGGATCCCCTCTTCTTGTTTCCTTTGTTAATTTTTGGAAACACTTAGATACAAAAGATATATCATGGAGAGCAAGCAATTGTATTTCTTCTTGTTTTAAATTGGATTTCGTTTTTTTTTTGTTTTTTTTTCAAAATATCCCAAGAATTATCAAGAACGAAATCTTGATAGAACCGCTCTGATACCACTTGATAACAACTAGGTCGGGAATCCAAACTAGAGTAAGAATTTGAGAAGTAAATGCGGAAGCAATAACAACAGGAATTGAACAACTAGAATTAAAGAGACGAAAATAAAGGATATGGGAAAAATTCAAGGAAAGAATTCCGAGAACTTTCAAGAACGCAAGTTCTATAGCCTTGACAAGATCAAAGTAACAACGTCTTGATTTATGAAAGAAATCAAACGCCTTTACTTAAAAGCAAATCAAAACAATAGATTCGGATCTTGACCACTTTACGAGTAACTTGAGACAACAATTAATACTAGTATTAATCGCCTTCAAGAATACCACAAAGGAATCAAAGATATCACAAAAGAGAAGTAATCTTACTACCTTGAACTATGAACTAGTTAAGGTTGAAAGATAAATCTCAAAGCACAAGTAACAAAGGTTCAAAAGAACTCTCAAAGTGATATACTCAATCAATAATAATATGTCTTATGAATGAGAAGAACATCCTATTTATAGGAGTACAAAGGCATAAAAATAACATTAAAAAACTAGGTGGGGTGGTTGTAATAGTAAACATAATTATTACAATAAGGTAGGTGGTTGCTAAAGTCTAAGAAAAGTCTTTGGTTAGGTGAGGGGCGGCCAAGACCCTTTGGGGCAGATTTGGGTCTTAAAACAACTAGTTTGGGCCATTTGTTTGGACTCCAATTGGGCCCCTTTTGTAGTAACTCCTTTTGGACTTCTTTTAAGCTCATTTTGAGCCATTTTGGTGTACTCCAAGGGCTGATTTGGGTGACCAGATCTTCCTCCTCTTGGACTTCAATCTGAGCTACCAAATAATTGTAAAACTTCAACAATTCTTCTCCTCTGGGCTGGAGCTCTTTCTCGACAATTAAAGGCTTCTTTATGTGCACTTGAAGTCCAATGATTGTGTTTTGAAATTCTCTAGCTTGACATCTTGTTAAAGGTCCTCTTTGAGATTGCAACGCTTCATCCTTGTACTTGAATAGAATTGAGCTGCCTATGATGCTATCATTCCCCTCTTCTTGAAAAGAATTCGTCCTCGAATTCGATCCTTCCACGATCCAACAAGAATTAATATTGCCGAATTCATGTTGCAATCCAATTTGATCTTTTGCCACCATATCTTGCACCTCACTACCCCTTTCAAAAGGTATTTCAACACGTGGCTGCACAAAACCAAAAGAACTAAAACAGGAAAGAGTTAATGGGTTAGGAAGTAAAGAAACTTTTTTCTTGCTACTTTCTTTGGCTTTTATCACAAGACTAATGTTTTCCTCACCCTTAGCCTCTTTTCTCTCACTAAAGAGTTCTTTTCCTTCTCCCTCATGTTTTTCTCTCTCTACCTCATAGACTATGTTTATCTCATTGCCTTCTCTCTTTTCTTTCTTCTCAAGATCACACTTTTCTTCACTAGACATCCCACTCTTTTCACTCAAGACAACCTCTCCTTTTTCCTCTCTTGGAATGTCAACATGCACTCCCTTACGACTCTCATTCTTTTCTCTCTCGTATTTTTCCATATTCTCTTTAACAATCTTTTCATCTTTACAAATTTGCGAGGGAGTCAAAGGACCAAGAATGCATTTCTTCCCATTAAACTCAAAAGAGTATCTATTCTTTTGGATACTATATGAAGCATTTCTATAGATATACCATGGCCTTCCCAACAAGATATGAAATTTATTCATGGGAATGACATCACACCAAATCACATCCTCATACCTTCCAATAGAGAATGGCAATAACACTCTTTTATCCACCTTTACTCCTTTCAACATGTAGGGTTCAAAATGTTCAACACAAGACAAGTTCAACTTCTCAACCATATAAGTGCTAATTAAGTTATAGCCAAAACCTTTGTCTATTCTAAGGGTATAACTTAAGACATCACACATCACTTTAGCTCTTGTTTGAAAAATAACTTTACCATTGTCTTCCTTCCATTCGATATACTGTAAGTTCGACTTTTCAAGTTGTTGATGCATGGCTTGCAAAGTAAAATCATTCCTACTATATGGAGGAAAGGCTACATTGATATCAAGTGTATTACAAAGCATGCCAACTCACATCTTGTCTGTCCTAGATCCACCAAACAATGTCATTGAGCATCTCCATAAGACATTTGCAAGATTGTTTTGGAGTAACAAGGAAGAAGGAAGAAGTAGGCACTGGACAAAGTGGCAGAACTTATGTCCGCCAAAGGAAGAAGGTGGTGTAGGTTTCAGATCTCTCTTTGATGTGTCTAAAGCCATGTTTGCAAAGCTATGGTGGAGATTCAGGACAACAAAATCACTATGGACCAACTACATGTGGAACAAATATTGCAAGAAAGAGGCACCTACTGTGGTTCAATATAGGAAGAATGGTTCTCATGTTTGGAGAAAAATATTGAAAGCCAGAGATGAAGTCGAGCATGAAATATTTTGGGAGATGAACAGGGGAGCTACTAATATATGGCATGAAAATTGGACTGGATTGGGGCCTTTGTATCATGTAGTCCCTTCGAATGTTCACATCAATGAGGAGCTTCAGGAGGTGGCAGACTTAAGAGAAGAAGGGCAGTGGAATGATGCACTGTTGAATCAAACGTTTCCAGCAGATATTGTAAATCACATCCGAGAAGAAGTACAGTTTATGCCTACTGATGAGTACTGGGACACTCCAAGGTGGATGCCTTCAACATCAGGAAAATTTACAGTGAGTAGTGCTTGGAAAATACTGAGACATAGAGAACCAGTTAGTTCAGAATATGCAAGGCTATGGACAAAAGGACTGCCCTTCAAAATCTCATTCTTTTGCTGGAGAGTTTGGAAAGGAAAGGTTCCAACAGATGATATATGGAGAAATGGAGGATATATGGTGGTTTCTAAATGTTGGTGTTGTCTTTCACCTAGAGAAGACTCTTTTCAGCATCTTTTCTTGCACAGTGATACTGCACAAAAAGTGTGGAGTACATTTAGCCATGCTGCAGGTTTAATGATCAACATGATACAAGTGCATCAAATTATAAGGGAGTGGTGGAATGCTAAATGTTGTCCCAAGCTGAAACCTTTGTTTCAGGCAGTCCCTGCAGTTATTCTATGGGAGATATGGAAGAGGAGAAATACAATGAAACATGGAGGCTCAGTGTCTTGTAGCAAGGTTATTCATGAAGTAAATAGGACACTGCATTATTTGGCTAAGGTAAGATATCCATGGCTCACTGGGATTCCAATGTTGTGGCCAGATATGATCAAATTCTTCGAGCAATACAAGCCAGTTATAGTGATAGAGGATGATAATATAAGTAATATAAAGATGCAGATGCCATCTTTCAAGGGAACAAGGGAATCCAGGCCTTAGCTCTTTTGGTTTTTGTGTGAGGGATCACAATGGAGATATGATTTTTGCTAGTGCAAGGGAGATAGGTGAAACAACAAACATAGTAGCAGAGGCAAAGTCATACTGTGTGGAGAAGGAGTTACACCCATTGATCCTGGAAACTGACTCGTTGGTGATGAAAAAAGTGATTGAAGATGAATGGGAGGTACCATGGAGTATAGCAGCAGATGTGAAAAAGATCAAGGACTTCAAGAGGACATACAATGTCATATTTCAGCATGTACTAAGGGAGGGAAACACAGTAGCAGACTATTTAGCTAACTTGGTTTTTTCTTTTGCAGTTACAGTTAACTTTCATTCATTTCAAGAATTACCAGCTAAAGGAAAAGCATTGATCAACATGGACAAAGCTCAAATTCCTAATTTAAGAGTTCGGATTGCCAAAAGAAAAGCACCAGACTAATGGAGAGGCAACCATCGTCAGCACTGTGCTCATTAACTTACCGGAGGTTGTTAAATCACTGCTCAGTGGTATCAGCATGTATTCATGCTCAATCTGAGAGTGTTTTGATAATTTTCAGGAAGGGAGTGTGCACAGTAAAGGTTTCACTAGATGAGCAGATCAATTGTGAAAGCAATACATGCAGGAACATCATGAGCATTATTTGCAGGATCATTTGTTTTGGCATGGGAATGGAGATAGTATTAGCTATTCTAATTACCAGTAACATCAATTGGCTTCTGTTGATTTCACCGATTCATCGAAAAGGATTAAGTTTGAAGGTTTTGCAGCACACCATAAAAATCATAACAATTCCTTGGAACTCACGATCATTCACAGACATGGTATGGTTTCTGAGCACTTTTGGACACTTTGACATGAGTTGCATTGGAAGATCAATTGTGCTATTGCTAGGCATGGTATGCACTCGAACTACATTGTCTCATCGAACAAGGACATATATGAAAATGGAAGTTATAACAGCCATTTGGAATTCGCGATTACATACTGTTATGTTATGGCTGCTTTATATGTTTGGAATATGTTGGATATTGCTGTGTCATTTTCCAGTGGTATTAGTATGTTTTCATACTCAGTCTGGAGATGATATAGTAGTAGACAATATATATGTGCTATGGTTATTGCAGGAAATCGAGGCAAGAGGTGAAAAGCACACAGGCAGCATCATCATCAGCATCATTGGCTGGGCTTTCTGCATTGCAATGACAAAGATGTCACTGTTAGATAGCTCAAGGGACACGCTCACTTGGTTTGATTCAATTACACTAGTTCATCGAATATCAACAATCATGGCATACAACATGGAAGCTACAACAGATACTTGGAGCTCACGATCGACTAGTGTCAAGATATGGCTTATTTATGTGTTTGGAATATATTGGATATTATTATGTCATTTTTCAGTGGTATTAGTGTGGTTCCACACTCATTCTGGAGGTGACATAGTAGTATACAATGTACAAGGGCAACATATACTAAAGGTGATTGAGACAATATCTTTTCATTGCAGTGAATTATCGGATGGGAAGTCAATTCTTGTTCCTATACTGTGGTACTCTTGGATCGACTTGATCATTGCCTACACTCCGCATACCTTGGCACCTGGTGAGAGCTTGAGTGGTGCTACATGGTACTTGAAATGGGCAGGAGAAGTCAATTATAGCTGCAGGACATGGAAATATTCATTTAGACTTCATGTTATAGATGATATTAGTTTTCCGATTAGATTCTATGTTTACATAGATTTATTTCACAGTCTACTGGTAGTAGCAGGACAAATTGTATCCTTTTGGACCCGGATTGGGATTTTTATTCGTTTATTTATATATTAGCCACTAGGTACAATGCCTAGTGGTATATTTTGCCAAAAAAAAAAAAAAAACTATATGTAGAAAGAGCAAAAAATTTAAAGAAAAATAAGCATTCAGGTGATATACTTTACATGGCAGAAGTAATAATATATAGATTGGAAAAAAGGAAGTTGACGAAAACAAAAAGGTTAAAGCTAAATGCTGCATTTTTTATAGAAGACTGATTGGTGGTTCACCAAGTAGGAGCAAATGACGAACATGAAATATGAATTTCGTGTCCGAATGTGTTACTAAGCCACATATGATTGAGGAATTAAGACGTTTTCTTTTATGGACAAATAACTGCTCTAACTCTACCACTTAACATGGAGCTGTAAAGGCAGCATAGTTGCTGCACATCAGCCATGAATGACCTTATATTGTTGATTAATACCACCGTTAAAATCCAGCGACAAAAAAGAACAACAAAAAAAGAATAGGTGTGAGCACGTTTGCCCTACATGAGAATTACTCCCAATAATTCAAAAATAATTTTTGTGTTGATTGCAATATTTGTGGATTTTATGTTATTTCTCTCTTATTGTTTGCAATTGTGCGTCCATGTTTATTTGTTTAAATAAATAAAAATATAAAAATATACTGCGATTGCATTTAGAATTTAATTTTTACTACTAGGAATAATTAAGTTGGCTTTACAAAAAATAATAATCATAAAAATAATGTATTTTGTATTCTTAGTGTTTGATATCAAAATTATGTGATCTAATATGTAATTGTGTGATAATTATTATTTAAAGTCAAATTGGTATTTTTTTAAGGTGATTTTAGTGTATAATTAGAATTAGGATCAGATTTGGGCCAAACCACCTCCCAGCCCAAACGAACCCTCCTGAAAACCAGCCCAGTACCCGTTACCCATCCAACTGACCCGGTCTGCCCGATCCCAAACGACCCCGTTGATCTGGGTCGTTGGATTCTTGTGATCCAACGGCTAAGATTAAATCTTGCATTTTTAATATACCAAAACCCAAAAAACACCCCAAACCCTTACCACCCCCTCAGAACCCACTCTCTCTCCCCATCATCTCTGAGAGACGATCCAAACACCCCCAAGAACCCTAACGCCGCCCTCTGTCTCCTCGTCTGAAAAGCCGGCGACAACGCTGGTAACTCCCAAACTAACACCACAGAACCCCCATCACCCCCCAAACCCAAATACACAAGCCTTTTACCTCGAATCATCCCTAAACATCTCGAATCTTCGATCGAAGATTCGAGTCAAAACTCGACCAAAGCCAAACCATCCCAAATTGATACCACACCTTCACCTCACCTCCCTAACACCCTAACCATCGTTAGTTCCGCTCGAATCTAACCAGAAATCGTCAAGCCCCAAATCCGAGCTCTAAGAACCCTAAAATTCGAATTGGGGATTTTCTTCATCGGATTTCATGAAATTGAGGTCTAATAGACCTTAATTGATTTGTTTTCACTTGAAAACATTTCAATTAAGGTCCTTTCGACCTCGAATGCCAAAACCCAAGCTGGCCGAATCTCCAATTTCTTTGTTTCAAGGTATTTCTTCTCTTTTTCTGTTCTTATTTACTCATGCTCGTCGGTTTAGTTTAATCGTTTTGTAGTTTTATTTGTTGATTGATTTTGTTTCGAATATTTCTGATTTTCTGTTTTCACTCTTCCAAAGACCTTTTATTTGGTCGATTCAATCTTATGTGTTGTTATTTGATTACGTATGTTGTAGAATACGTATTCGCGTCGATTAGCATCGTCGAATAGTTAGTTTCGTTTGTTTTAGGGTATTGGCCAAGAGTTTGGTTTGATTCACTGTTCGTCGACTATTGTTTATCGATTATGCGTGTTGTAATCGACTATTCAAATGTCGTCAATTGATTTGGTAAGTTTGTTTTGTTAAAATAAAAGGGCAATGTTGCTGTTTAACACTGTTTAATTCCATCTCGAACTAGTGATTGAATTGAAGCTTGGATTGTATATGATTAAGGAGTTTGGATTGGACATAGCTGTAATTCTGATAGGTTTTAGAAAGAAAGCCAACAGCTAGGTATCTAAGAGTGCAATGCACATGGTTTAAAGTCAGTGGAATTTAGTTTTACAACAAGATAAACATTATGTTGAACTGCAGATTAGTTTTTTCTAATAGAAAAAAGGTTTGTCTTGGATGGTTTTAAATAGTATTGGCAGTCTTTACATGCTGGATAAGGGCTGAACATGGGAAAAAATTAGTTTCTTATTTGGTTTAGTGCATCAAAAAGCTGGAAAAGTGCAAAAAGGGGGAATAACATGTGCTGGACAGATCTGAAATAATTAAAATATGTTGATGTTTTGAGTCTTGAAGGCTATAAGACTCACTGGAAAAACAGAGAATAAGGAGACAGAGAGAAACACTCACTGGAAAAACATACACTCACATAGAAAAATACACACTGGAAAACAGAGAGAGCTGGAGAGAGTCCTTTTTGTTTGCACACACATATTTGATATCTTTCCAAGTCGTTGTGAGAAAGAAAAACTGTCGGATTTCTTGGAGAGTCTTTTGTTTGTTGAAACTGTTTTAAGTGAGTTTCAAGAGTGATATTTAACCAAAAGAAGAAGGGAAATCCTATCCTCTTATACTGTTGCATTGATTTTGGAGTCTCAAAACTGTTTTGAACAGTTTAAATCTTCCATCTTCGTTTCATTCGAATTGGATTCTGTCCGAAGTTATCTGAAAGTTGTTTGGGGCATATTTGTTAATGTTTGGTGCTGAGTTGGCTGTTTGACATCTATAAGACTCTCAGCTTCGTTTTAGCCTACTTCTGGAATTTCATTCTACTACTAGCTTGTCACTGTCCCATCTTTGGTAGCCTTATTCATCGCTGGGACTTGCATTTCTGCTGTACTGTTTCTGATTGCTACTGCTACTGCTACTGCTGCGTCTGACACCTTTTACTCTCATTTCCAGGTATTTCATTTCACCTTTTAAATGTATGAGAATGGCTGAACATGAAGCTAATTTACTCAAGTCGGGATTTGTCATTAGAGCAGTTGATGTTTTCTGCATTTTCGAAGCTAATTCAGTTGTGATCTAACTTGTTACTCTGTTTAAATTTCATGAGGAAAAGCCAATCCGTTCAGTTTCTATTCGAGTTCAAATGTGTAGATCTATCATGTGTATCTGTTGGTTTGCTTTTAATTCTATACTAAAGAACCATGTATCTTTTTTGAATCCTATTCAAATGTCAGATTTGGTATGTATATTTGCTAAATGAGTTTTACGATTCTCCTCTCTGTTAGGCTTTGAAATTCGTAGTAAGTTAAAGTTAGATATTCAATGTTGGATGCTAAGAAATGATTTGTTGTTTACTGTTAATAATTAGTCCATGCTGGAATTTTAATTAGTCGAGGTTAGCATTTTATTATTAATAACATAGATTCATTGCTTAAGTGTTCTGAAGAATCTGCCTTGTTAGTTCTGTCCAATCACCTGTCGAAATTGAGCTAAAGTCCAAACAGGAAGTTGAAATTTGTATATGGTAAAACTAAATGGAATAAAAGGTGTGAAATTGCGATTTACTTGAGCAAGTAATTCTTTTATTTTTAAAAATAACAATTCAAATAATATTAGTAACTAATGTTAAGTTCTCGAATATTAGTGATTAACACAGCCAACTTTTAATACATTCCAACAGGTCACAGAATAAGATATCGTTTTGTATAGACATTAATTGGAAATAATCTTAACGGACTTTGTTGTAGATAAATTAATTTTTGTCTAGTCTAATAACGGCTTTAATCGGCATAGTTTCAAATAAGCAAGCCCGGATACGTTTTCCTATTATTTACTTATCTGTCAAAAGTCCGAGTCTGTGTTGTAATTAGTCTTTCTTTTGGTATGGTTTCAAATTAATAGAGCGGTTTAAAGTTTAATTAGAGCATATAATTTATAAGCATGTATAAAATCAGGTATTTTTAGCCATTTATAATAATTGAAGCGACCGTGCTAGAACCACGGGATCCGGGGGTGCCTAACACCTTCCCTCGAGGGTCAACAGAATTCCTTACTTAGAATTTCTGGTTCGCAGACTTCATTTGGAAAGTCGAAAATTTCCTCGATTCGGGATTGAAATAAATCGGTGACTTGGGATACCTTAATTTATTCCAAGTGGCGACTCTGAAATAAATAGAATAATCCTGTTTCGAATATTGTCACTTAAATTGGAAAAACTCCTCACGCATCTACCCTCCGGGGTAAGGGGCGCGCCAAAAGGAGGTGTGACAGTCTGTACTTATCCCGGGGAAACAAACCCAGAACCACTGGTTCAGGGTTTAAGAATTCGAGCTTTGAATAATTATTGTATTTGGCTTATTTATTATCTGATTTTGTTACATGTTTATATTTAATATGCTAAATATTGCTTTTACCGCTTGGATATTTTGTGAACTGTATATAAATTGTGTCGATGCCCATTTTCCTCTTATGAGTTTGAAATATAATATCAGGCATTTGCTGGACATAGCCCGTTTTTCTCAAGATAGCTGTGGTGCTTAGCACCCGGTGAAGGATTTGTAGTCACACATGTTTAGGCGGAGAGTTTTATCAATTAAGCCGGAAAGCCATGCTACCGGTGCACTGACACTCTTCGGCTCGAGTTGTCCGCTCGAGTTAAAACCAGTCTAGACAATGTTTCCAACAGGATGATGACTTAGAATAACAAAACCTTATGCCGGATCCCCGATAGGAACGTCTATTTGCGTCATGTGCATATTTGACTTAGGAGGCTCGACACAGGGGTTGGGCCTGTCTAGGACAGGTGTACCTGAAACAGAAGACCGGCTTGATGCATCTTTGTATGTGTATTTATTCATTTCGATCTTACATGCTGGCCGGTTTGTTATTTTAAAAAAAAAAAAGAAAGAAAAAAAAAAGAGGAGAAGAAGTAGAAAATGTCCGGATATAGAGTCGAAATAATTTTATGGAAAATAGTTTGTTTTCTTTGAAAATAATATTTTGAAAATGCTAAAAAAAAAATTCCAAATAAATTTTGTTAAAAATAATGTGTTTTCTTTTCTTTGTTAAAATGATTTAGTTCATTTGTTTCCGAACTACGCAGGTCTGATTCTCACCGGATGTGAGATACGTAGGAAAACCTCATCGGTTCCGACCCTAATTTTCAAAAAAAAATCAAAAAATAAATAAATAAATAAATAAATTTCCTTTATTTCATTCTTCAAAATCTTCCCTTAGAAAATTCAAAAACAAAAGGGGTAAAAGTAGTTTTAAAAAAAAACTAAAAAAAAAAAAGATGGTTTTGTTCTTCCTACTGTTTTTCATGAAATAAAAAGAAAAATCAATAAAATTCAAAATTAAAAATATAGGTTTCCTTCATTTTTGAAGTACTTTTCTAAAAAATAAAAAAATAAAAATAAAAAAAGAAACAAAAATCCAAACAAAAATATTTTTTTTACTCCAAAGCAAATACTTTTTTTAGAAGTCTTTCAAAAAAAAAAAGCAAAAATATAAATATATTTTTCTTTCTTCTTTTAAAGCATTTCTTTCAAGAATTTAAAAAAACAATTAGTTTATTTACTCCATTCCCGATTATCCGAACTACGCGGGTCTGATTCTCACCGGATGTGAGATACGTAGGAAAACCTCATCGGTTCCGACCCCAATTTTCAAAAAAAAAAAAATCAAAAAAAAAAACAAAAAAATATTTTCCCTTAGTTCACTCTTTAAAATCTTTCCTTAGAAAATTCAAAGAAAAAGAAAAAGTAGTTTAACTTTAAAAAAAATGATTTCGTTCTTCCTACTGTTTTTCATGAAATAAAAAAGGAAAATCAATAAAACTTAAAAAAAAAATATGGGTTTCCTTCATTTTGAAGTACTTTTCTAAAATAAAAATAAAAAGAAAAAAAGATCCAAAAAAATAGTTTCTTCCTTAGAAAAAGAGACAATAAGTAAAAATTCAAACAAAAATATTTTTTTTATCCCAAAGCAAATACATTTTTTTAGAAGTCTCTCTTTCAAAAAAGCAAAACAAAAATAAGCAAAATATAAATATGTTATTTCTTTTAAAGCGTTTCTTTCAAGAATAAAAAAAAATTAGTTTATTCACTCCATTCCTTATTATCCGAACTACGCCCGGTCTGATTCATGCGGGGACATGATACGTAGGCAATCCACATAAGATTCGACCATCACCAAAAGAAAAAGAAAAAAAAATGAAAAAAAAAGAAGAGAAAATTGATAAAGGGAGAAAGAAGATAAAATCAAAGGAAAGTATAAGCTGGAGTAACGCATTACAATCGAATCCAAATAGCAACACGATCAACTGTATAAGTGCATCACACCCAATGTGAGATTACTTATCTGTTATGTTGTTTCAGACTAACCGTTTGTTTGCCAAACTCTAGGTTTTAGAAAAGGGTGGTTGATTTTGTGGTACTCTGGCCTCACATTCATACTTCACGAGGTCCAAAGGAAAAATTCAGCAACCCGTTGCTAAATCAAAAGAAAATACCCATCCTTATTTCACAAGGTCGAAAAGAAGCGCCAACATGTCTTCAGAAATCCCCCTATCAACCGTTTCCGTTTTGGAAGAGAGTTCCGTGTCAGCCATTCCGGCTACTGAGTCAGCAGCTGCAGAAGAAAACAGAATTTTGCGATGTCGAATGCTGGAGATGTTAGATGACTGGAATAACGGGAAAGAGCCCCCAAGTCTGATCCCTAGGTTCCCCGAACTATTCCTCAGGTCAGGTGGGATTTCTAATACCCCCACCAATTACCCACCTACTCTGTTTGGGTATTCTAATGTCACAACTCTCTCCGAATCACCCTCCACTTCCCATCCTCGGATGACAGCATTAGATACATCTACAAGAACATCTGTTGGTTTGCCCGTTCCAATCACGGCGCATCCCGGCACACATACTCCTTTCTTTGATTCCTCTTCTTTTACATTCCCGGCACCACCCCTTCCACGGGATCCTACCCAGTTTGCCGCCAATGTCTATCCTCAGCTCATGCCAAGCCAAAATCTAAAAGCTCCCGAACGGGATGAAATGGCAAAAAGAATGAGCAGCTTGGAACAAGAGTTTGAAAAACATGCAAGGTCTAGGCGGACAGAAGAGTGTTTCTTACGCAGATTTGTGCATGTTCCCACATGTCCATTTGCCCTCAAGCTTTAAGACGCCGAAGTTCGAAAAGTATGACGGGCATGGCGACCCTATTACTCATCTAAAGAAATACTGCAATCAATTGCGAGGTGCCGGCGGCATGGAAGAATTGCTGATGGCATATTTCGGAGAAAGCTTGATCGGGATAGCCTCAGAATGGTACATGGATCAAGACATATCTCGATGGCACATCTGGGACGATTTGGCCAGAGATTTTGTGAAACAGTTCCAGTACAACATTGACATTGCGCCAGACAGAGAATTCTTTATCGAACTTAAAGAAGAAACCCTCAGAAAGCTTCCGAGAATATGCTATTAAATGGCGAGAGCAAGCATCCAGGGTGAAACCCCCTATGGACGAAATAGAAATGGTCACTACTTTCCTCCAGGCTCAGGAACCAGACTATTTCCAGAACATGCTGTCAGCAATGGGAAAGCCTTTCGCGGAGGCGATCAAGATTGGGGAAATGGTGGAAAATGGTTTGAAGACGGGAAGAATTTTTAGTCAAGCGGCCATTCGAGCGACCTCCCAAGAAATCCAAGGAGGGTCTGGAGGAATAGCAAAGGGTAGGATGAAAGAGGAAACATCCATGGCAACTTCGGGTGATAGAAGACACTAGACCCATCTTTTCAGAAAGAACCCCCCATCATTATTACTCTGCTTAGGAAATGTCCTATATCCCTCAACCGTACGCGGTCATGAATGCTCAACCTTTTGCGCAACCGCAACAACATGTCAGTAGAAACCAAGCTCTATTTCCAAGAAATCAGCCTCCCCACCAGAACCACTATAATCCCCGACCTCCTCAGAATAACTTCCGTCCTTGGGAACCACCAAAGAAATCAAACTTTACCCCAATTGGTGAATCTTACTCTAGTCTATTCCCGAAACTTGTCCAAATGGGTCTACTTGTCACGACCCCAAATCCGGTCGTGATGGCGCCCAGCACATTGCTAAGCCAGCCTGACCAATCAATATCAACAACGGAGCTAGAAGCTCTCTTTAACCCATTTAAGCATTTCAAAATATGAAACAATAGTAATACTTATACCAACAACGGGGAAACCAAGTCCCAAAATATACTAACTCCCATAGACCGAAGGGTCAAGAGTCATGAGCCTCTACTGAACATGAGTATATAAAGGTTTACAAGAATACCAAGTGCGGAAAGAAATGTCAATACAAAATCAAAGACAGTAGGAAGGAATATCGGGTCCTGCGGACTCTGCAGCTACCTCGAATATCCACAAACGTCGCCTCGCACAGCTACTGGATCACTGCTGAGAGGTACCTGGATCCGCACACAAGGTGCAGGGAGTAAAATGAGTACTGCCAGACTCAGTGGTAATAAACAAGAGTAAGACAGTGCAGATAAGAAATCCGCAATAAAACACTATGTAAAGCTATAATCAGCTACCCTGTCATAGAATCAATATTCTCTGTACCTGTACCAACAATTACCAATAAATAGCATAACAGCTAGCAGATGTAGCTAAATGCAATGCAATGCATGATATGACCGCTACGGCGCGTAGCCCGACTCCAATTTTTGGGTACCCGTGCTCACTGTGGGGGTTCAGACTCCGGAGGGGCTCCTACAGCCCAAGCACATCTCATAGAGATATTCCTGCGGCGTGCAGTCCGATCTAACATATATCTCGCTGCGGCGCGCAGCCCGATCTACTACTAGTCAGCTAATATTTGGATAATGCCTCGCAGGCTCAAAAATAGTTTTTGAAAACTCTTTTATCATTTTTCAGTTGGAAAACAGTAATATCAAGTTCCAGAGATTGGAATTAGCATAATAACAAAAATAGCTGCGGACTAGTAGTAAACTAGCATGTCTATATGATAAGACAATGATAACGATCCTCGCGGGATCCAATAACTGGCTCACAGCCCACAATATACTCAACCGTCCAAGAAGGAGGTTCGACGGCTCGAGAATAGCCAATAATGCAGTATCAACAGGTCGGACTAATATATATAGTCTCCAGTTCATGATCGACCCCGCACTCTCAAGAGTGTGCGTGTCTCGCCGCTATACAGCGTCACAAAGTGGTATACCGGGGTTTCGAACCCGCCTGGTCATCACCCACATCTATTACTCACCTCAATACGGCGCGACGACTACTCCGCAATGCCCTTGCCACGAGAATCAAGCTCCGCACGCGTATAATCTGATCAAATACAGTAGAAATACAACAAATTAGGCCAATGGGACGACACCCAATCAATATAACTCAATTTACATCAAAATTCCCAAAGTTGTCAAAACCCGACTTTCGGTACGCTTGTCGAAAAATTACAAAAGTCACATATTCGGAACCCTCATCTCGATACGAGTATAGGCATATAAAATTTACCAAAATCGGACTCCATTTGCCCACTCAAATCAGTGTTTTTCTTCAATTTAGGCCTAGGGCTCAAACCCACCTTTAATCTTCCATTTACAGAGATTTAACCAAGGATTTCATGTTAAAATGATGTAATTAAGCCACAAAACTTACCTCCAACGAAACCCCGATGATTTCCCAGCAATCTCCCGTGAGTCTCTCTCTCTCTAGAACTCAAAAATGGTGTTTTGGGGTGTTAAACCCGCAACTGGTTCTGTTCTGGTTTTAATTTCACTGCCACACCATTCCTTCTATGCGATCGCAATGACCCTATGTGATCGCATATAGTTAAATTTTCCTGCCAATTTCCTCTTCTATGCGATCGCAATGCACTCCCGCGATCGCATAGCACAACCTTCCGGGCCTCATCTTTTCTTCTCTGCGATCGCAACACTGGCTATGCGATCGCAATGCACAGTCTGACAAACCTATGCGATCGCACCCCTTGCTATGCGATCGCATAGCACATTTTTTCACCCCCTCCAATCTCTTCTATGCGATCGCACAAGTGACCCTACGATCGCAGATTGCCAGTTTCCATACCTATGCGATCGCATCTCCTATTACGCGATCGCATAGAACAACTCTGGGGATCACTTCCATCCTTCTACGCGATCGCATCTACTCTATGCGATCGCATAGAGCATCCGTCTGCAACAAAACCAGCAGCCAACAGCAGTTCAAAAATACAAGAAATGGTCCGTTTGGACCCCCGAAATCAACCCGAGGCCCCCGGGACCCCAACGAAAACTACCAACATACTCCAAAACACGATACGAACTTGTCCCAATCATAAAAACACCATCCTAAACATCAAAATCACCAATTACACACGGATTCAAGCCTAAATTCCTTAGAACTTTCCGAATTACGCATTCAATCAAAAACCCGACCAAACGACGTCCGAATGACCTGAAATTTTGCAGGCACATCCAAAATCACCTAACGGAGCTACTGCAACTGTCGAATTCCATTCCGACCCCCGGATCAAAATCTCACCTACCGTTCGGATTTCGCCAAAATTCAACCTTAGCCAATTCAAGCCTATTTCTACACCGGCCTCCAAATTAAATTCTGATCGCTCCCCTAAATCACAAATCACCTCTCGGAACTAACCGAATCACCACAATCCGATTCCGAGCCCTCTAACCAAATAGTCAACTCCGGGTTGACTTTCCTTATTCAAGTTTCTTTCCCAAAGGCTATATGCCTCATTTTCAATCCAATTCACTCCTAACTCACCCGATAGACTTTAACATTGATATAAAATCATAAAACATGTATTTACAACATAACGGGGTGGTAATTCTCGTGACGACGGGCCGGGTCGTCACATTCTCCCCCTCTTAAGCAAACGCTCGTCCTCGAGCGGGTCAAGAAACATACCTGAAGTCTCAAACAAGTGAGGATATCTGCTCCGCATCTCCCGCTCGATCTCCCAAGTGGCCTCCTCCACGGGTCGACCTCTCCACCGAACCTTAACTGATGCAATCTCCTTAGACCTCAACTTTCTCACCTGACGTCCCAAAATGGCAATAGGCTCCACATCATAGGATAGATCACCATCAAGCTGAATGGTACTGAAATCTAATACATGAGACGGATCTCCAATGTACTTCCGGAGCATAGACACATGGAATACTGGATGAACGCTGGATAAGCTGGGCGGCAAGGCCAACTCATATGCCACCTCTCCAACTCTCCTAAGTATCTCAAAAGGACCAATGTACCCGGGACTCAACTTTCCTTTCTTCCCAAACCTCATGACACCCTTCATAGGTGAAATCTTCAACAATACTCGGTCACCAACCATGAAAGACAACTCTCGAACTCTACGGTCCGCATAACTCTTCTGACGAGACTGTGCTGTACGAAGCCTCTCCTGGATCAACTTTGCTCTATCCAGAGCATCCTGGACTAACTCGGTCCCTATCAATCTAACCTCACCAGGCTCAAACCATCCCACGGGGGATCTACACCGCCTGCCATACAATGCCTCATACGGGGCCATCTGAATACTCGACTGATAACTGTTATTGTAGGCAAACTCAGGAAATGGTAGGAACTCATCCCACGAGCCACCAAAATCAATCACACAAGCTCGCAACATATCCTCCAAGATCTGAATAGTGCGCTCAGACTGCCCGTCTGTCTGGGGGTGAAATGCTGTACTCAACTCAACCCGTGTACCCATCTCTCGCTGAAATGCTCTCCAAAACTGAGAAGTGAACTGAGTACCCCTGTCGGATATGATAGACACTGGGACTCCATGCAACCGAACAATCTCTCGAATAAAGATCGATGCCAACCGCTCCGATGAGTAGGTAGTACTAACTGGAATGAAGTGAGCTGACTTGGTCAGTCTATCCACAATCACCCATACAGAATCAAACTTCCTCGCCGTCCGAGGGAGTCCAGTAACAAAGTCCATAGCGATCCTCTCCCATTTCCACTCAGGAATAACAATGCGCTGAAATACACCACCGGGCCTCTGATGCTCGTACTTAACCTGCTGACAGTTGAGGCACCGTGCTGCATGTCTGACAATGTCCATTTTCATCTTTCTCCACCAATAGTGCTGTTTCAAATGTTGATACATCTTAGCGGCTCCTGGATGGATAGAATACCGCGAGCTATGGGCCTCCTCCAGAATGAACTCACGAAGGCCATCAACATTGGGCACACATATCCGGCCCTACATCCTCAATACACCGTCACTATCAATGGTGACATCTCTAGCATCATCATGCTGAACTCTGTCCCTCAGGACAGCCAAATGTGGATCATCATACTGGTGCTCACGAATACGATCATATAGAGATGACCGAGATACAACACAAGCCAATACCCTGCTGGGCTCCGAAATATCTAACCTCACTAGCCGATTGGCTAGCACCTGAACATCATAAGCAAATGGCCTCTCCTCACCTGGAATATATGCCAAGCTCCCCATACTGACCGCCTTCCGGCTCAAAGCATCGGCCACCACATTGGCCTTCCCCGGATGATATAATATAGTAATGTCATAATCCTTCAGCAACTCAAGCCATCTCCGCTGTCTCAAATTAAGGTCTTTCTGTTTGAACAAGTGCTGGAGACTACGATGGTCGGTATACACCTCACAAGACACACCGTACAAATAGTGCCTCCAAATCTTCAAGGCATGAACAATGGCGGCTAGCTCCAAGTCATGAACAGGATAGTTCTTCTCATGCGGCTTCAATTGCCGAGAAGCATAAGCAATTACCTTTCCTTCCCTGCATCAACACACAACCTATCCCCACTCTCGAGGCATCACAATAAACAGTATACGAACCTGAAGCTGATGGCAATACTAACACTGGAGCTGTGGTCAAAGCTGTCTTGAGCTTCTGAAAGCTCTCCTCGCACTCATCCGACCACACGAATGGTGCACCCTTCCGGGTCAATTTAGTCAATGAAGAAGCAATGGATGAAAATCCCTGAACAAACCGGCGATAATACCCCGCCAAGCCAAGAAAACTCCCGATCTCTGTAGCTGAGGACGGTCTAGGCCAACTCTGCACCGCCTCTATCTTTTTCTGATCAACCTGAATACCATCACGAGACACCACATGTCCCAGAAATGCTACGGACTCGAGCCAAAACTCGCACTTGGAGAATTTAGCATATAGCTTCTCCTCCCTCAATCTCTGCAACACAATACTCAAATGCTGAGCATGCTTCTCCTGACTACGGGAGTAGACTAGAATGTCATCAATGAACACAATCACAAATGAATCTAAATAAGGCCTGAACACGCTGTTCATCAGATGCATAAATGCTGCTGGGGCGTTGGTCAGCCCAAAAGACATCACCAGAAACTCATAATGACCATATCGGGTCCTGAATGCAGTCTTCATAATATCCGAGTCCCTGATCTTCAGCTGATGATAGCCCGAACGAAGATCGATCTTAGAAAACACCCTCGCACCCTGTAACTGATCAAACAAATCATCTATGCGCGGTAGAGGGTACTTGTTCTTCACCGTCACTTTGTTCAATTGCCTATAATCAATACACATTCGCATGGAACCATCTTTCTTTTTAACAAATAATACCGGCGCACCCCACTGGGACACACTAGGGCGGATGAAACCCTTATCCAGAAGCTCCTGAAGCTGCTCTTTCAGTTCTTTCAACTCAGCTGGTGCCATCCGATAAGGAGGAACGGATATAGGCTGAGTGCCCGGCACCAAGTCAATGCCAAAATCAATATCCCTGTCCGGCGGCATGCCCGGCAGGTCTGAGGGGAATACATCTGGGAAATCCCTCACAACAAGTACAGAATCAATGCTAGGAGATTCAGCTCCCACATCTCTCACAAAAGCTAAGTACGATAAACACCCTTTTTCAACCATCTTCTGAGCTTTTAAGAACGAAATAACACGGCTAGGGATGAAATCGGCCGAACCCCGCCACTCGATCTGAGAAATACTAGGAATGGCCAACGTAACTGTCTTAGCATGACAGTCCAATATAGCATGGTACGGAGACAACCAATCCATGCCCAATATAACATCAAAGTCCACCATCCCCAACAATAACAAATCTGCCTGGGTCTCCAGACCCCCAATAGATATAACAAAGGATCTATAGACATGATCCACAACGATCGTATCACCCACGGGAGTGGATACATGAACAGGTAAGTCAAGACTACCACGAGTCGCACCCAAATGATGTGCAAAATAAGAGGACACGTATGAATATGTGGACCCCGGATCAAATAGAACAGAGGCATCTCTCGGACAGTAGAAATGATACCCGTAATCACCGCATCGGAGGCAACCGCATCACGCCTCTTAGCAAGTGCATAGAACCGTGCCTCGGCCTCCACCGTATCTCTCCTCGCCCCCGGGCGACCACGAGAAGACCGACCTCCACCTCTACTAGACCGAGATGGTGCCGAAGAGGAGGGCTCTGATCCCTCTGCTGAGTCCCGCCCCTACGTAGTCGAGGGCACTGTCTCCTCACGTGGCCAAACTCACCACACTCATAACATGCACCCGGTGCCGGAGAAGGGTACTGAAGGCTGGGCTGGGAGGGCACTAAGTGATGACCGACCCTGCTGAAACCCCTCGTCGACCACGACCATGCGAACCTCCGCTCCGCTCTCGGCTGGCCTGAATGAGAAGGTCCAGACGAGCGACCTCTCGCTCCGCCGGGAGTGCCCTCTAGATGGAGCACCACCGAAACCGCCAGTGAACCACGAGGCCTCTCGGCCTCCCGCTCCTCTCTCTCTCGGCGACGATCCGCCTCAACGGAGCGTGCCATATCAGCAACCTGCTCAAACGATGATGATAGAACTCGCTCGCCGGTCATAAGAATACGGATAGAGTAGTTGAGGCCATCAATGAACCTCCCTGATCCTCTCCCTCTCAGTGGGGATCATCCATGTGGCATGCCTAGCCAACCGAGTGAATCTAAGCTCATACTGAGTCACAGACATGTCGCCCTGAATCAACCACTCGAACCGGCGACGTAGCTCCTCGCGACGAGACCGAGGTACATATTTCTCTAGAAAGAGAGTAGAGAACTGCTGCCATGTGAGAGGTGCTGCTCTTGCAGGCCTACGCCTCTCAAACTCCTCCCACCAATCAAACGCGGGACCAGTAAACTGAAATGTAGTAAATGAAACTCCGCCGGACTCAAGAATACCAGCCGTACGCAAGCATCTTCTGACACTTATCCAAGAAACCCCGGGCATCCTCGCCCTCAACGCCACCGAAACGGGGTGGCCGAAGTCTACCAAATCTCTCAAGCACGACGCCGCTCGTCCTCGGGCATAACCTCAACCCATGCTCTGGAGCCGGAGCCGGTGCAGCTCGGAGGAATAACCGGTGCAACCACCTCGAGCGGGGACCGCCTCGGCGTCCGAAGTCCCCGAACAACCGGATCAGGTGTGCGAGCCGCAGGGTCTGCTGACCACCCCCCGACCGAGATGTCGCTCTGCAGTAGCGGTAGCCGAAACTACCCGAGCCAAACCGGAACACACCGATAATATCCGAGCAAGCAGTCTCCCTGAAGACCGTGAATAGCAATAGATATAGTCCGGCCCCGAACTTGGGACCGCCGGAGCATCAACCACCGGGGGCCGCTCCGAACCGGTACAACGGGCGGGTCAGCCGGCAGCCTCAGCCCGCCCTACCTCTAACTCTAGCACGACCGCGCCCACGGCCTCTAACAGTGGCAACGGAGGTCGTCCACCTCGTCCCGATGCTCGCGTTCTCGCCATCTCGCGAGAGAATAGAATATAGAAGTTCGGTTCTCGGAACAACAAGATCGCACGACATAGTTCAAGAAAAGTGAAGTTTTCCTAAAGGTTCGCAGCCCTCCCGAGGATAAGTACAGGCGTCCCCGTACCGATCCACAAGACTCTACTAACCGGCTCAAGACTCATGAGGCCTAGTAAACCTAGGCTCGATACCAACTTGTCACGACCCCAAATCCGGTCGTGATGGCGCCCAGCACATTGCTAAGCCAGCCTGACCAATCAATATCAACAACGGAGCTTGAAGCTCTCTTTAACCCATTTAAGCATTTCAAAATATGAAACAATAGTAATACTTATACCAACATCGGGGAAACCAAATCCCAAAATATACTAACTCCCATAGACCGAAGGGTCAAGAGTCATGAGCCTCTACTGAACATGAGTATATAAAGGTTTACAAGAATACCAAGTGCGGAAAGAAATGTCAATACAAAATCAAAGACAGTAGGAAGGAATATCGGGTCCTGCGGACTCTGCAGCTACCTCGTATATCCCACAAACGTCGCCTCGCACAGCTACTGGATCACTGCTGAGAGGTACCTGGATCTGCACACAAGGTGCAGGGAGTAAAATGAGTACTGCCAGACTCAGTGGTAATAAACAAGGGTAAGACAGCGCAGATAAGAAATCCGCAATAAAACACTATGTAAAGCTATAATCAGCTACCCTGTCATAGAATCAATTTTCACTGTACCTGTTCCAACAAATACCAATAAATAGCATAACAACTAGCAGATGTAGCTAAATGCAATGCAATGTATGATATGACCGCTACGGCGCGTAGCCCGACTCCAATTTTGGGTACCCGTGCTCACTGTGGGGGTTCAGACTCCGGAGGGGCTCCTACAGCCCAAGCACATCTCATAGAGATATCCCTGCGGCGTGCAGTCCGATCCAACATATATCCTGCTGCGGCGTGCAGCCCGATCCACTACTAGTCAGCTAATATGCAGATACAGCCTCGCATGCTCAAAAATAGTTTTTGAAAACTCTTTTATCATTTTTCAGTTGGAAAATAGTAATATCAAGTTCCATAGATTGGAATTAGCATAATAACAAAAATAGTTGCGGACTAGTAGTAAACTAGCATGTCTATATGATAAGACAATGATAACGATCCTCGCGGGATCCAATAACCGGCTCACGGCCCACATGTATACTCAAACGCCCAAGAAGGGGGTTCCTCGGCTCAAGAGTGGCCATTATCACAATATATATATATATATGCAACCATCCGAGAAGGAGGTTCGACCCCGCACTCTCAAGAGTGTGTGTGTCTCGCCGCTATACAGCGTCACAAAGTGGTATACCGGGGTTTCGAACCCGCCGGTCATCACCCACATCTATTACTCACCTCAATACGGCGCGACGACTACTCCGCAATGCCCTTGCCACGAGAATCAAGCTCCGCACGCGTAGAATCTGATCAAATACAAGTAGAAATACAACAAATTAGGCCAATGGGACGACACCCAATCAATATAACTCAATTTACATCAAAATTCCCAAAGTTGTCAAAACCCGACTTTCGGTACGCTTGTCGAAAAATTACAAAAGTCACATATTCGGAACCCTCATCTCGATACGAGTCTAGGCATATAAAATTTACCAAAATCGGACTCCATTTGCCCACTCAAATCAGCGTTTTTCTTCAATTTAGGCCTAGGGCTCAAACCCACCTTTAATCTTCCATTTACAGAAATTTAACCAAGGATTTCATGTTAAAATGATGTAATTAAGCCACAAAACTTACCTCCGACGAATCCCCGATGAATTACCAACAATTCCCGTGAGTTTCTCTCTCTAGAACTCAAAAATGGCGTTTTGGGTGTATGAACCCGCGACCCCTCTGTTCTGTGATTTAACTCACTGCCAGAACGATTTCCTTCTATGCGATCGCAATGACCCTATGCGATCGTATAGAGTTAAATTTTCCTGCCAATTTCCCCTTCTATGCGATCGCAATGCACTCCCGCGATCGCATAGCACAACCTTCCGGGCCTCATCTTTTCTTCTCTGCGATCGCAACACTGGCTATGCGATCGCAATGCACAGTCTGACAAACCTATGCGATCGCACCCCTTGCTATGCGATCGCATAGCACATTTTTCTCACCCCTCCAATCTCTTCTATGCGATCGCACAAGTGACCCTGCGATCGCAGAGTGCCAGTTTCATACCTATGCGATCGCATCTCCTATTACGCGATCGCATAGAACAACTCTGGGGCTCACTTCCATCCTTCTATGCGATCGCATCTACTCTATGCGATCGCATAGAGCATCCGTCTGCAACAAAAACCAGCAGCCAACAGCAGTTCAAAAATACAAGAAATGGTCCGTTTGGACCCCCGAAATCAACCCGAGGCCCCCGGGACACCAACAAAAACTACCAACATACTCCAAAACACGATACGAACTTGTTCCAATCATAAAAACACCATCCTAAACATCAAAATCACCAATTACACACGGATTCAAGCCTAAATTCCTTAGAACTTTCCGAATTACGCATTCAATCAAAAACCCGACCAAACGACGTCCGAATGACCTGAAATTTTGCAGGCACATCCAAAATCACCTAACGAAGCTACTGCAACTGTCGGAATTCCATTCCGACTCCCGGATCAAAATCTCACCTACCGTTCGGATTTCGCCAAAATTCAACCTTAGCCAATTCAAGCCTATTTCTACACCGGCCTCCAAATTAAATTCTGATCGCTCCCCTAAATCACAAATCACCTCTCGGAACTAACCGAATCATCAGAATCCGATTCCGAGCCCTCTAACCAAATAGTCAACTCCGGGTTGACTTTCCTTATTCAAGTTTCTTTCCCAAAGGCTATATGCCTCATTTTCAATCCAATTCACTCCTAACTCACCCGATAGACTTTAACATTGATATAAAATCATAAAACATGTATTTACAACATAACGGGGTGGTAATTCTCATGACGACGGGCCGGGTCGTCACACTACTGCAGCCGGTTCCTCAGAATAGACAAAACCCGGCATCGCCTTCCTACAAAGCTGGTGTCAGGTGTGCATATCATTCAAAGGCAGAAGGCCACCATACAAATGACTGTTGGACTTTGAAACAAGCGGTGGAGAATTTAATAGAGCAAGGGAAGATTGTGTTGAAGGATGAGGATGTCCCAAATGTGACCAATAATTCGCTGCCTGCTCACAATAACGGGCCGATAGTTGGGATGATTTGTGAAGACGAAGAATTCGATCCAGCACTTAAGGCCATAATTGCTATCGCTGACGCGGAAAGGAAGCCCAAGGCGGCCCCGAAACAAGAAAAAGGGGAAAAGAAAAGTAAAATCACTGAGTTAGAACCAGAAAGGGAAATTGGTGCACCTAAGCAAGCCTATGTATCATGGGGGGCAATTAAGACACCATGGCTGAATGAGCCAGTGTTTGTTGGACGCGTACCACAAAAGCTTAAGGACCGTCAAGAGGAAGATAATGAGGATTTCATGACTGAAGAGAGTGAAGGAAAACATGAGGCAAAGCTCTGCGATACCCACATGGTCGAGCCAGGGAAATGGACTATCACCGTTGAGATGGGACCAGACACTAAACTCCCAAACTGAAAGGCTAGGCCATTCCCGATCAGGCGGAAGCCCAGTAAACTTGTCCTGCCGCATTTTTCTGCATCAAGAATTATTTCAGGGTGTAAATTGGATGTTTCTTTTAGTTTTTGTCTTTAAATTCCCGAATGTGAACCCTGTTTATCCTTTCGATTCCAAGAAAATGAAATTAATATTTCATCGTCCGTTTCCTTTTCTTTTGTTATTTTTTATTCTTTCAGATTTGTTTTAGTTTTCTTTTTCTCTTCTCTTTAGTTCAAATCATGCAGCTTTAAATAACATGACATGCTTGCGGACTTCATGCCTAGATCCCAAAACGCCGTCAGACTTCAGAATAATGAATCGAGAGTTGAAATGCACAAAAGTTTATTTTGAGGAAATGAAACAATGAATTGGAATAACTTGAAGGAAAATTGGTTCGCATACAAAAGGGGTGTGTTGTACTCAGAGAATACCCGAGTAGTTATCCCAACAAAGAATGGCCCATACTTGCAACAAGAAAGTGCGGCCCAGGAATCTCGAAATAGAACAACCGACGTTAAGGCGCATTCCTCCTCATTACCAAGAAACAAAAGGAAAATTTCGCTCCTAATTGGAAGGATCCATACATCATCCGGAAAATATCACCGAAAGGGACACTGTATCTGGGAGACATTGAAGGAAATAATCTTGAAACGGCAGTCAATACAGATACAGTATAAAGGTACTATGTCAGGACCTCCCGCGACGTTGGCTTTTGTATAATTGAGATGACGAAGGCTTTCTTTCTTGCTACCCCAAACACTATAAATCCTTTGTAAAACCCTTTGAGCCGATTATGTTTCTTTGTTCACCCTCTTTGGAACCCGAAATAAATAAAAAATTAAAAAAATGAAAAAAAAGAGAAATATATATATATATATATATATATGAAAGAAAAATAAAATAAAATAAAATAAAATAAAATAAAATAAAAAACAAAAATTATCACCACCTGAACTACGTTCTGACTTGATTCCGAAAGGATACGTAGGCAACCTCTCCCTGAGGTTCAGTCACACCAAAACAAAAATCCCAATTTCCCCAAAAATTGAAACTGGGGCAGATGATATGACGGTTCAGTTTAGATCCGTCAAGATGATTCCATAGTTGTAATTCCATTCAAATTCCTTTTTACCCAAAAACCTTGTTCAAGTCCTTCAGATCAATTGTCAAAGGCAAGGAAGTGAAAAATGTCATTGACAGAAATCAGACACAGCCTGAATTGAGAAACAAAATGAGAGAGTCTTATCAGTGAAAACCTTCGGGCACCATAAGGCGATAGCGATTGGAGAAGCTAAAAATGAGAGAGTCCGTTTAGTGAAAACTTGCGAAGAGCATTATCGGGCGACAGTGAGAAGAGAAATGAGAGAGGTCGATTGGCAAAAATCCGCAAAGGGCGCCGCCGACCAAAAAAAAGACATCCCTTCACTAAAAGAATTTTGGCAAGGTTCCCTGGTTTTGAAATTGCGAATCAATGGGTTCATAAGAAGTTGGAAAGTTTATGTGGGTCGGGCGTCCAGTCCAAGAAGCATGTCATGTTTATTTGAAGTCAGCATGCATCCCAGATAAGTCCTTCTTTTCCCCGAAAGGGACGCTTCTCTTTAAACTCATTTTCTTGCTCTTTGTATAGTTATTCTTTGAATCCCTTTCGGTTTAATTTTAATTCTGAAACTATTACAAAGAAAGGCGGCAGGACCGGTTTTACAGGACTCCGTGTGGTAAAAAAAAAGTTGAAGAAAGATACCCAGCCTCAGTGGTGTATTGATCCAATCCCGACCGATCATGATGGTCGATCACTTGCAAAGGAAAGGACATTAAGAAGGAAAAGGAAATCAAAGGCTAGGGTTTTAGAAGAAACGGAATGAGGCAGAAGGACAGAACCCACACAGAAAATCCTCGTGGAATCCCGAGGATGAACCCGGTCAGTTTGAAAAGGGGTCACCACAAAGACAATTGGTAGCAAAGTTCTCAATGGAAATAGGGCAATGATCAAGCAATGAAGATAATCAAGGCCACAAAGTCAACCACTTTTTCAACTAATAAAATGTTCTTTGTTGAAAGCAGGTCTATTTAACTATGCAAGGAGAAGGTACAGCTTAAAGAAGTGAAATACGCAAGCATTTAATTGGCTCTGGAACAAGGAAAACGCATAAAAAGGGAAGTTTCTTTTCAAAAGCTTTATCTTATGCATTTGTTGATGGTTAAAATAGAAAATACCTAAAAGAAGGCCCAAAAGGAAGAATAAAAGAAAAGAAAATGAAAACTCCAAAAAGAGAATCAAATCATGTTAGTCCAATATCCGTTTGGACCCCGGTCAGAAAACCGAGGGTCTTTCCGGCGAGAAAGCCGCGAAACGTTGTTTTTAAATTCCGGCCAAAAAGCCGTGAAAACTTTCTTTCAAAATCCCAGTCAGAAAACCGAGGATCTCCCTGTTAGAAAACTGTGGAGAAATTTCTTTTAACCCCGGCCAAAAAACCGAGGGTCTTGCGGCCAAAAAACCATTAGACATTGTTTGAATTCCGGCCAAAAAGCCGTGAAACTCTTCTTCCCGGTCAGAAAACCGAGGATCTCCCAGTCAGAAAACTGCGGAGCCATTTATTTTAACCCCGGCCAAAAAACCGAGGGTCTGGCGGCCAAAAAACCGTTAGACATTATTTGAATTCCGGCCAGAAAGCCGTGAAACTTTTATTCCCGGTCAAAAACCGAGGATCTCCCAGTCAGAAACCTGCGGAGCCATTTATTTTAACCCCGGCCAAAAAACCGAGGTCTTGCGGCCAAAAAACCGTTAGACATTGTTTCAATTCCGGCCAAAAAGCTGTGAAACTTTTATCCCCGGTCAGAAAACCGAGGATCTCCTAGTCAGAAAACTGCGGAGCCATTTATTTTAACCCCGGCAAAAAACTGAGGGTCTAGCGGCCGAAAAACCGTTAGACATTGTTTGAATTCCGGCCAGAAAGCCGTGAAACTTTTTTCCCCGGTCAGAAAACCGAGGATCTCCCAGTCAGAAAACTACGAAGCCATTTATTTTAACCCCGGCCAAAAAACCGAGGGTCTTGCGGCCAAAAACCGTTAGACAATGTTTGTATTCCGTCCAGAAAGCCGTGAAACTTTTATCCCCGGTCAGAAAACCGAGGATCTCCCAGTCAGAAAACCGCGGAGCTATTTATTTTAACCCCGGCCAAAAACCGAGGGTCTTGCGGCCAAAAAGCCGTTAGACATTGTTTGAATTCCGGCTAGAAAGCCGTGAAACTTTTATCCCCGGTCAGAAAACCGAGGATCTCCCAGTCAGAAAAACTGCGGAGCCATTTACTTTAACCCCGGCCAAAAAACCGAGGGTCTGACGGCCAAAAAACCGTTAGACATTGTTTGAATTCCGTCCAGAAAGCCGTTGAAACTTTCATCCCCGGTTAGAAAACCGAGGATCTCCCGGTCAGAAAACTGCGAGCCATTTATTTTAACCCCGGCCAAAAAACCGAGGGTCTGACGGCCAAAAAACCATTAGACATTGTTTGAATTCCGGCCAGAAAGCCGTGAAACTCTTCTTCCTGGTCAAAAACCGAGGATCTCCCAGTCGGAAACTTGCGGAGCCATTTATTTTAACCCCAGCCAAAAAACCGAGGGTCTAGCGGCCAAAAACCGTTAGACATTGTTTGAATTCCGGCCCAGAAAGCCGTGAAACTCTTCTTCCCGGTCAGAAATCCGAGGATCTCCCAGTCAGAAAACTGCGGAGCCATTTATTTTAACCCCGGCCAAAAACCCGACGGTCTAGCGACCAAAAACCGTTAGACATTGTTTGAATTCCGGCCAGAAAGCCGTGAAACTCTTCTTCAAAATCCCGGCCAGAAAGCCGTGGAACGTTTAAATCATATCAGTCCAATATCTGTTTGGACCCCGGTCAGAAAAACCGAGGGTCTTTCCGGCCAGAAAGCCGTGAAACTTTTATCCCCGGTCAAAAACCGAGGATCTCCCGAGTCAAAAAGTACGGAACCATTTACTTTTACCCCGGCCAAAAAACCGAGGGTCTGACGGCCAAAACCGTTAGACATTGTTTGAATTCCGGCCGTAAAGCCGTGAAAACTCTTCTGCGAAATCCCGGCCAGAAAGCCGTGGAACGTTTATTTGTGAAATTGTGATTTTCTTACCCAATACCAAAGAGTCTTTTTAATCGCTTTCTGTGTCATAACTATCTCACGAAATTTTCCTAGCAAAACTGGGGCAGAAAAATTTCGTTCGTTTGTTTGTTTTGTTGTCCAAAAAACCGAGGGTCCAGCGGCCAAAAAACCGTTAGACATTGTTTGAATTCCGGCCAGAAAGCCGTGAAACTCTTCTTCAAAATCCCGGTCAGAAAGCCGTGGAACGTTTACTTGTGAAATTGTGATTTTCTTAAACCAATACCAAAGAGTCTTTTTAATCACTTTCTGTGTCACAACTAACTCACGAAATTTTCCTAGCAAAACTGGGGCAAAAAAATTTCGTTCGTTTGTTTGTTTTGTTGTCTAAATAGGTTTGACCTCGAGACGCAAGGATCGAGATAACCTACGAGTTAAGTCTCAATCCAGAATAAAGAAAAGAAGAAAAGAACCGAAAAGAAGATGAGCTCAAATGTTGGAGTAAACAGAGGCGCGGATTGCTCAGAATCTGATTGAAGTCACAAGCTCCTCCAATCCCATTTCACTCAATGTTACAGAAATAAACAAGCATGTGCAGCTTGCGAGCATCAAGATTCAGATCGAGGTCTACAACAAAATCAGCTAAGACTCAAGATCAAGTTTTCGAGAGAATTATAGATAGAAATCTGGTAACTCATAGTTGATAGCATAGCTAGCTTAGCTTTAATTTCCTTTTGGTTGTAATAAGGAGGTCGGTAAGCAGTAAGCAGCAACAACAACAACAGTAGCAACAGTAACAGCAAAGTGTTAGCCACGGTAGTCCCAACTAGCAAAACTTCTCGAACTACATTGACATGATTCCTGTTTGGGCCGGGGATATGTAGGAGACCTTCAGAAGCAAAGGTTCGGTCAAACTTTTTCAAAAATGCTTCATACGGAGTGCTCAAACGGGTAAAAAATCACTCGTATCCGCTCACTTATCTTTGCACGAAAACTCTTCATGTTTCCGCGCAAAGAGGGGCAGCTGTGAGCACGTGATTTTTGCCCTACATGAGAATTACTCCCAAAAATTCAAAATAAAATAATTTTTGTGTTGATTGCAATATTTGTGGATTTTATGTTATTTCTCTCTTATTGTTTGCAATTGTGCGTCCATGTTTATTTGTTTAAATAAATAAAAATATAAAAATATACTGCGTTTGCATTTAGAATTTAATTTTTACTACTAGGAATAATTAAGTTGGCTTTACAAAAAGTAATAATCATAAAAATAATGTATTTTGTATTCTTAGTGTTTGATATCAAAATTATGTGATCTAATATGTAATTGTGTGATAATTATTATTTAAAGTCAAATTGGTATTTTTTTTAAGGTGATTTTAGTGTATAATTAGAATTAGGATCAGATTTGGGCCAAACCACCTCCCAGCCCAAACGAACCCTCCTGAAAACCAGCCCAGTACCCGTTACCCATCCAACTGACCCGGTCTGCCCGATCCCAAACGACCCCGTTGATCTGGGCCGGTCGATTCTCGTGATCCAACGGCTAAGATTAAATCTTGCATTTTTAATATACTAAAACCAATAAACACCCCAAACCCTTACCACCCCCTCAGAACCCCCTCTCTCTCCCCATCATCTCTGAGAGACGATCCAAACACCCCCAATAACCCTAACGCCGCCCCCTGTCTCCTCGTCTGAAAAGCCGGCGGCGACGACGCCGGTAACTCCCAAACTAACACCACGGAACCCCCATCACACCCCAAACCCAAATCCACAAGCCTCTTACCTCGAATCATCCCTGAACATCTCGAATCGAAACAAATTGATACCACACCTTCACCTCACCTCCCTAACACCCTAACCATCGTTAGTTCCGCTCGAATCTAACCAGAAATCGTCAAGCCCCAAATCCGAGCCCTAAGAACCCTAAAATTCGAATTGGGGATTTTCTTCATCGGATTTCATGAAATTGAGGTCTAATAGACCTTAATTGATTTGTTTTCACTTGAAAACATTTCAATTAAGGTCCTTTCGACCTTGAATGCCAAAACCCAAGCTGGCCGAATCTCCAATTTCTTTGTTTCAAGGTATTTCTTCTCTTTTTATGTTCTTATTTACTCATGCTCGTCGGTTTAGTTTAATCGTTTTGTAGTTTTATTTGTTGATTGATTTTGTTTCGAATATTTCTGATTTTCTATTTTCACTCTTTCAAAGACCTTTTATTTGGTCGATTCAATCTTATGTGTTGTTATTTGATTACGTATGTTGTAGAATACGTATTCGCGTCGATTAGCGTCGTCGAATAGTTAGTTTCATTTGTTTTAGGGCATTGGCCGAGAGTTTGGTTTGATTCACTGTTCGTCGACTATTGTTTATCGATTATGCGTGTTGTAATCGACTATTCAAATGTCGTCAATTGATTTGGTAAGTTTGTTTTGTTAAAATAAAAGGGCAATGTTGTTGTTTAACACTATTTAATTTCATCTCGAACCAGTGATTGAATTGAAGCTTGGATTGTATATGATTAAGGAGTTTGGATTGGACATAGCTGTAATTCTGATAGGTTTTAGAAAGAAAGCCAACAACTAGGTATCTAAGAGTGCAATGCACATGGTTTAAAGTCAGTGAAATTTAGTTTTACAACAAGATAGGCATTATGTTGAACTGCAGATTAGTTTATTCTAATAGAAAAAAGTTTTGTCCTGGATGGTTTTAAATAGTATTGGCAGTCTTTACATGCTGGATAAGGGCTGAACATGGGAAAAAATTAGTTTCTTATTTGGTTTAGTGCATCAAAAAGCTGGAAAAGTGCAAAAAGGGGGAATAACATGTGCTGGACAGATCTGAAATAATTAAAATATGTTGATGTTTTGATTCTTTTCTTTCTTTACGACTCTGCGAACCTTCTTGTTAGACAGTTGAGAATTGAAGTCATCATCTGCTCCTACTACTGATGGCTTATTAGCGGATCTAGTCTTCTTGTCATATGTCTTCAAAGGGGATATTTTTGCATTGCAAGCATCTCCATCGTCTAAAACTGACGATCCACTTTCTGATACACTTTTCTCGATGGGAGTTTGCAAAACAGACTTCAGCTGACTTTCGGCCATAACATCCTTTTAAAAATGAAAACAATTTAACAACAGTTGCAAAACCATTTAAAAAAGTTTTAAAAGTTTAAATGTCATGAAATTTACCGCAAAAATCTTATCTCCAATTGAGCTTTGTCTATCCAAACAATGTGCATCCTGTTAAACAAAAAATTTTAAAAAAACAATCACCCTATGAGTGGAAAAGTATTTATACCATAAATTATATAAGATGAGGTTTGTGCGTTTGGATGAATTTTACATTGTCTTCGATTAAAGTATGGTCGTATTCCTTTAGAAGGTCATCATCATCAGTAAACTTAAGAACTTTGTACACTTCGACGTGTGACTCAATTCTCTTGCTTAACAATAACCTTGAACATGTATTTTTTGTAAAGAATATCATCCATTTCACTTGGATAAGAACAGTCAGCATCCGGAAGTGAAGTCTGCACCAAATTTCATAAGTTAGAAATAATTTTATGGTTAATCAAATTAAATGAAATACTATACCTCAACTAATCTTTCCTTAAGTTCTTTTCCGGACTTCTCTATAAGTTGCATAGCTTCGCGATTCCAATGCAAAAGTGAGATAAAACCGATTCCATCCATAACACGAACTTAAAGCCTATACCTGCAACTCAATTTTTACTAACGTTATGCTTATTTTTTATAGATAAAAGATTTTACGAATTACAATAAATAGTACTAACCTGTGACTAACGGAACACTCTTCTTCATTGCATTTGGACAAAAGTATTTATTTCCAACTTTATCCACCTTTCGACTACACTTGTTGCATGCCAAGTATGACCAACCGTGGTCAAGTTCCAAATTAACCAATTTTGCCGCAATCCAATAGCTATTGAGTAAAAAACAAATAATTATTGTAAATGCAAAACATATAACATGAGATAATGTAATTGTGAAAGTAAATTAAACTCACTTCCGTGCACTGAACTAAATCCCTAATAGTTTTAAACATAACAATTCCTTTGTCTAACTCATCTCTAACAGAGTAACTTTGTTGAGAAGTTGTTCGAGTGATTCGCTCAATGTTTGATTGACGTGCTGCAAGTAATCTGCATAAGTACAAAATTGTAAATATTAAATAATATTGTTATATTTTCGGTACATATAGAAAACGGTTATAGACTTCACAAACCTGGATTTAAATTCAATAGACTGCGGCAACGTAGAATTTATCCATATCTTTGTCTGATACAACAGCTGCGCACTGAGTAATTACCTGTGTGTCAAATAAAATATGAATAAAAGATTGAAAATTTAAAATTATTTATACAGTAAAATATAAAATATATGTAATTTATGGTAAACCTCGATATTTTTGAGGTTTCATATGCTGGAAAACAACAATCAAAGGCTCATCGTCAGATTCATTCAAGTGATGTTGAATTTGATCCGCAAGTTCGCTCCATAATGTTGCCATAATCCTGTTCCTCTTGTGCTAGATCTGGGTTACGTACCGTTCTGGCTGTCTTCAGTGAGTCTAAAAACCGGTGTATGGCGACAACCCTGGGGGCGATTAGATATTGATGCCCCAATGGTATATCGGTGTTTCCAATGTATCCGGTCATCTCCTCAACAGTTAGGGTGAGCTCGAAGTCCGAGAAGTGAAAGACATTGTGCGCGGAGTCCCAATATGTGACTAAGGCTCTTATGATGTCCCCACGAGGTTTTATTTCAAGCAGACCTGTGAGACCTTTCAAATACTTTTTAACCCCATCCTGCCCTTCTTGGCCTAGATCATCCCACCATAGCCGTATTTGTACCGGGATTTTAGTCATGAGTGAAAAGGGTTCATTTTGAATCGTGCTCATCCTGCACATTTATTTAAAGAAAACGATCATTTTGGCTGGCAATGATTTTTTCAAAATTTACAGATTTTGGTATATTTTTTTTTTGAAAAATGGCAAGTTGGACCCGACGGGGGTTGCCTACGTATCTCACATCCGGTGAGAATCAAACTCGCGTAGTTCGGTCCGTCAAGACAAACTATTTTCTTTTATTGACCGACAAAGAAAACACATTTTGTTAAGAAACACATTTTCTTTTATTGACCGACAAAGAAAACACATTTTGTTAAGAAACCCATTGTCGGCAAAGTCAACCTTCCGTTGTCTTTTATTAGCAAACTATTGATTTTGTTGGTTAAACGCATTTTTGTTTTTTTTTCTGGAAATATCTATTTACCCACACTGTTTCCTTTTATTTTTCGTTTCTCCTCGGTATTTAAAAGCCGGTCAGCATGCAAGTTTGAATAAATGCTTGAAACAAACATGGCATAGCAGGATGGTCTTTTCATTTCAGGTTGCCTGTCCTAGACGGACCCAACCCCTGTGTTGAGTCCCCTAAGTCAAATGCAACGTGATGCAAATAAGCGTTTCCTACTAGGGATCCGGTATGCGGTTATGTTATTCTAAGTTAAAAACCTCGGTGCATGATCTAGACCGTGTACCCAAGCGGACAACTCGGGCTGAGGAAGGAGCTCCTTTCCGGGAACCAAAAGGCCAACCGGCTTAGAAACTTTCCGATCCTCTTCATTATTTTGGGTATGACACTAACAGAATAAGGAGTCTCAACCAGTGAGCACATCCCCGGGGTGAGAAGTGAAGGGTTTGCGGCACAGTTTTATATACAGTTCACGTAATATCAAAGCGGTAAACATATAACAGTTTGTATATACAGTGCAACTAGTATCAAAGCGGTAGACATGTAGCACATTAATTAAACATGTAATAAAATCGGATATAGACAAAACAACAATTTAACTGAGCTCGAATTCTTAGACCCTGAACCGAAGTTCAGAGGTTATCATCCCCAGCAGAGTCGCCAGAGCTGTCACACCTCCTTTTTACCGCACCCGCGAGGGCGCGAGGGAGTTTTTCCAATTAAAGGACAATCGAGACGGGATCCATATTAAATTCAGAGTCGCCACTTGGGAGAGTAATGGTGTCCCAAGTCACCGGTTTGATCCCGAACCGAGGAAATTTATGACTTTGTAATATAGTCTGCGAAACTAGAAAACCGGATAAGGAACTCTGTTAACCCGGGAGAAGGTGTTAGGCACTCCCGGATTCCGTGGTTTTAGCACGGTCGCTCAACCGTACTTTTGCTTTTATCTGATTTCTTTATATATTTTAACTATGCATTTTTGATGCTCCGCTTTTATTTCTTAGAAGAATTGTGACGTCACGGAAACACATTTCGAGCCGCACCGCAACCAGTACGCCTGCGACTTTAGTGTATTTCAGTTCCGCCGAGAGTAAGGTTTGGGTCACATAAATGCGCACCCGCGTTTAGGAAAGTAATTTACTTATAAATCGCGCCTAAAGAGTCGATCGTCTTTATTAACTTTGGGAAAGGACCGCGAAATTCACTAAACGGTCCTTCCAAGTCTAAGTTTTTTATAACGACTAATTGAGGGCCCCGCAATTGTTTATTTAATGCGGCGAGTCTCATCTCATTTTTATTAAGGTCATACCTAACAAATACTATATTTTCTACTTGTTTTGTCTCTAATAACAAAGAGAAATGTTAATTGTTTATCATTACCTATTAGTTTTATATTTTTGGGGCCACAAACTTGTAAGAGTCTAGGATTTAGTTCATATTGGGCTTGACTACTGCCCATGGTCCAATTTAGATCTAGTTGAAGCACAAACTTGACCATTTGTGTAAATATTAGGCTCAATGGCCCAGAATAGTCTAATTTCGGTATTATGTAACTAGGCCCATATACTTACTGCATTTGGGCCATTCAATAGAACCTTGACTCAAAATTAACCAATAGAAGACAATTTTCTTTTTTACTTCACTCTCAGGTTACTTAGATTTCAGTTTGTATTCAAATCGGTTAAGCTAATTAGTTACCAGAAAATTTGTTTTTATTCTGATAAGAAAATAATATTGAAGATGCTTCAGATTTTTAATCTAATCTACTTGCATATTATTGATAATCAGTTTTCGTGTTAATGATCTAGATCATAGTAGATATACACGAACTAAAGTGTACTGAGAATCTAATAGCAACGAAGTGATATATCAATTGTCCAGATTCTTATTTTATTTTTTAAGCAAACTATTGATAAAACAGGATTTACATACTTATCTTTACAATTAACTACTTGAACATTGAACACAATATTACTAATTCATAATTTTCGATCAAGCTACTATCATTATGCCTCTATTTATTTTTACACTGATTGTTAGTTATTATGAACTCTTAACCTGAACAAATTACCACTACTAATACATAATTTGAATTTTTTAACATGTATTTAACTGATTCATATACCCATTACGTAATATATTCCCAGTAGACTACTGCTACTGTGATAGATTACGGAAACATAAAGTTCAAATAGTCACAGTCCATACAGTCTATTACATATTCAAGTTCTCCCTAATGAATATACATATATCTAACTAAATTTCGATATTGATTAAAATGACATGATAATTAGTAAGCTAAGCTTTATTTCTTCAATTCACATTTACAGCTTCAGGCAATAGTGATGTACCTGGAAATTAACAAAGTAGGGGACTAGAGATCAGCTAAAGCAATGAAGCAAAGTAGCAGCAGACCAACAGCAACAAACACCACAGCAACAAACCAGTGGTAGTCAATCCCCCACAACACTTAGCACCCAGACAAAACCCACAGCAGTAGCAAAACAACAGTACCAGCAGTAGCCAATCACAGTCACAGCAGCACAACAACAACAAAACAGCAGCAGAACAATAGCACCAACAGAACAACCGCAACAGACACGACCACAACAGCCTTAAAAATAACAGCAGTGACAGAAGAACAAGAAGCCACAGCAGAAGCAACCAGTAGGCAGTGAATACCAATGTATTTGTATGAGTGTTTGTGGATATCTAGGCTGAATGTGTATCCCAGTGTTCTCTCTAAGGTTTTTTGAGTGTTTACAATGTTTTTTCCAATCCCCCTTCTGTCTGAAATGCTTCCTCTTTTATATACCAAGAAACACAGCTCCTCCCCTTTCAAATTATCCCCCCATGTGTTTACAGCTCTTAAGAGCACTCAGGAGAATTAAAGAAATGATTTCTGCCATCTTATTCCCTGACTTTGCTGCTTAAAGTTGTCTAAGTATGGGTTTAATTATTAAATCCCTGGACTGCAGAGACTGGTGGTACCCTGATGTACAGCAGGTTCCACCAGTCCAGTTCATGGGCAAGATAATTTTTAAATCCCACAATGTTAATTCTGATTAACTAATATTAGCTACATTCCATTAATCCCTAATTTATGATCAACCAACAATTGCAACTATAATCCCATAGTGATTTCGGATCCAATAATGAGTTCTACTGCCATAGTGTCCTAATCAAACAGACCCATACAACTAATCGACGATGTTCGTTTAATCGATTATAACATATTCGAACCGTTTAAACAAGCATGATAACGCGTCGATTCAAACAGTCATGATTCGTCACAAGTAACATAATGAAAGATAGGAGGAGAAGAACAGAATCATTTAGAAGAAAACAACGGCTTCATTAAAATTAACAAACCAAACAGAAGTGAAAAGACAAAGAAAGGGGAAGGTCTTACCTCATAAACTCAAAAACGTAGGCGACTCGGATTCGAACTCGATTTATTGAAGCCAAGCGGGTCTTAATTGAGGTGTTCTCTGTTGAGAACACCTAAACTAAGATCCATCGGACCTCAATTTCCCCCCAATTTATCCCCTTTTAAAATTAGGGTTCCTGGAGCTTGTTTTGGGGATTTACCTGCTCCGGTCAGATTCGAGGAGAACTAACCTTGGTGGGGTCGTGGGGAAGGTCTGGGGAGGCTATGGTGCAAAGTTGGGGCGGTTTGGCGTGGGTTCGAGTTTGACTCGAATCTTCAAATGAAGATTCGAAGATTTCCGGAATGATTCGAGGTAAGGGAAGGATGGATTCGTAATGGGGGAGGTGAGGGGAAGATTTGGTGTTAAGATGGTGGCCGTTGGCCTACCGGAACCGCCGTGAGGCGATTTCCGGCAGGTGGAGCACGGTGGCTCACGGCGGCGATGGGGCTGGTCTCTAAGGTTGAGAGACGGGAGTGAAAATGAAAATGAAAAAATGGGTCTGGGGGGTGTTTGGTATGCTGAAATGAACGGATCAATCGGAGCCGTTGGATCAGATGATCTGAACGGCTCAGATCGATCAAGGGTGATAAAACGGGGTCGTTTGGTTTAGTGAGGGAGGGTGGACCGGTCCAGTGGTTTGGGCCTGGTTATATTGAATTGGGTTTTGGCCCAATCCAAATTCCATGTCTTACAACTAGCCTCCATGTTGCATTATATGTATATATATATATATATATATATATATATATATTAACTTGTAACACAATTAATTTTACTACAATTATCCTACATAATTAAATACCAAATCACATAATTGTATATTAAATGACACAAAGGCGATGAATACGATTTTATAATTTTCTTTCTTTAAGAAATTAAACATGGTTCAGTTAATTCCTAAACGCGCAATTGAACTCCGAAACGCGCGCGCGACACATATTTTTGTATTTTTTATTAATTTTAAACAAATACATGCACAGAGAAATACAAACAACAAGTAAAATAACAACAACAAAAGGAAATCAACTAAATCACACGCAACACGGAGCTATCTTATTTTTTGCATTTTTTTTAGGAGTAATTCTCATGCAGGGCAAAAATCACGTGCTCACAATTAGCACCCCGTTATGCGCGGAAACATGAAGAGTTTTTCGTGCAAAGATAAGTGAGCGGATACGAGCGATTTTTGCCCGTTTGAGCACTCCGTATCAAGCATTTCTTGAAGATCTTGACCGAGCCTTTACTTCAGGAGGCCTCCTACATATCCTGGGCTAGACAGGAATCAGGTCAATGTAGTTCGGGAAGTTTTTGTAGCTGGGACTACCATGACTGTTGCGATCTTGCTATTACTGTTGTTACTGCTATTACTGCTGTTACCACTGCTTAACATGATCCCCTTATTACACCGTGCTAAGAAAAAATAAGAAGCTAGACTAAGTTACAGTACTACAAATTCTTATCCATCCTTTTTAACTTGATCTTGTCATGCTCCTTGCCATCCTGCCGGCTCTGATGTTTCCTCACGTGCTTCTTCTCCTCCGACAATTGTTGTCTCGGCCTATCTTGATTGCCGACCTTCGACCATTGGTTCCTTCTTTGTGGTCTTCGAACTATTCTTCTTCGAAATCTGAATCTATCTTTTCTGATCCTTGTTGCCTTCCTTCTGCTTACGAACTTGGATTCATGCCGGAGATTTCTGTTACATTCAACCGCTTTCCTCAACCAAATTAAAAATAACTCGCCACTCCATTCTCCAAGCGGGCTCCCTGACTTCAACTACTACTTCAAAACTAAATCGCCACTCCATTCTCCAGGCGGGCTCCCCTGACTTCAACTACTATTTCAAAATAAAATCACCACTCCATTCTCCAGGCGGGCTCCCTGATTTCAACTATAACTTCAAAACTAAATCGCCACTCCATTCTCCGAGGCGGGCTCCCCGACTTCGACTACAACTTCAAAACTAAATCGCCACTCCATTCTCCAGGCGGGCTCCCCGACTTCAACTACAACTTCAAAGCCACTCCATTCTCCAGGCGGGCTCCCCGACTTCAACTACAACTTCAAAACTAAATCGCCACTCCATTCTCCGAGCGGGCTCCCCGACTTCAACTACAACTTCAAAACTAAATCGCCACTCCATTCTCCAGAGCGGGCTCCCCGACTTCAACTACAACTTCAAAACTAAATCGCCACTCCGTTCTCCGGCGGGCTCCCCGACTTCAACCGCAACTTCAAAACTAAATCGCCACCGCATTCTCCAGGCGGGCTCCCCGACTTCAACTTCAAAACTAAATCGCCACTCCATTCTCCAGGAGGGCTCCCCGACTTCAACTACAACTTCAAAACTAAATCGCCACTCCATTCTCCGGGCGGGCTCCCTGACTTCAACTTCAACTTAATCGCCACTCCATTCTCCAGGCGGGCTCCCCGACTTCAACTACAACTTCAAAACTAAATCGCCACTCCATTCTTCAGGAGGCGGGCTCCCTGACTTCAACTACAACTTACTAATTTCATCCTATCCCGATTACTTTCCTTTGCCTTTTGTACCATTTTCTTCTTCCTGCATTGCCTCTCGGGCCCCCTTCTCTTCTTGATTATCTTGTCTTGGAATTGCTTTCCCCCCGGGTCGTATTACTCTTCTTTTGGCTGCTGGGGATATCTTTGGAACTGTTTACTCACCTGCTGGGGATGATGCTGCTGAGGAAGTATTCTTTGTTTCCTTCAACCCTCATTCTCTCTCGGACTCGCCAGAGTTGAAATGTTATGGACCGGGGATTATACTGGCGGGGGACCCCTTTTCCTCTTCCTTCTTCCCGTACCTCCTCTGGGACTCACACTTTTGCTTCCTTGAACAAATTATGGGATATAATACTGCTGGGGGAATCTCGAAGCCATTGTTTCGTTTTTTCCAACAACTGCTGGGGATGATACCAGGCTCAAAGATCACCCCATCGTGTTGTCTGGCCTTTCTCAAAACTATTCTGCTCGGAGCTGGTATTTCCCGAAATCTTGTATTGCTTCCTACCCTTATCCACTGGGTCTTCGCTTTCAAGAAAATTTTCGCAACAGGAGAAAATTTTCTGCCCCGGTTTGATAAACTTCCGGATGGTATGCTTTTCCGCCAACGAACCCTCTTTTCCTGCTTTAAATCAAATAAAAATTGTTAGTTTCAAAACGCAGTGAGTGGTCGTGCCACTCTTGTTTTTCTTTTCTCTTTCAGCTGCTTGGCCTCTCTCGAACTTTGAGGACGACGTTGACGCTTGCTGGGGACGATGCTCTTTCCATGAACGGTTTCTCATCTTTCCCTTTTATTCCAATCTTTGGTTTGGTCCGACTCTTTTAGCCGGTGATCTGTTGCGTGAAATCATCTTTCGGACGTGCCACATGTGTCCATCATACTCCGTAACTCCTGCGAACCTTCCAATCAACCTGTCGTTCCAATCTTACTATCGGAACGACTTCTGCCTTATTGCCTCGTTCCACGCCTATTCATTTTCATTATACTGCTTTGGGAGACTTGGTAGTAAGCTTTAAGAAAATCAATTTTCGAAAAATGAAAGAAAAGAAAAGAATGCCGACCGCAAATGACAAAAGAAAAGGAAAGCTTTTCTGAACTCAAAAATAGGAAAACTTATCTGAATGTGTGACTGATCCAATGATTATGCCGCGCCTTTGAGATTAAACTACCCAGTCTATTTATGTCAATCACTTTCTGATACCGCGTTCCGCTAGAGGTAAACGGATGTCCAAACCTTGTCTCATGCAGACATCTTGTAACCATCTCGTCCTGTCACCTCACAGTGCCCTTCAAAGGGTTTTCACTAATGAGATTCTCTCATTTCTCTCTATCTCCCGTCGCCTTAAGGTGCCCGTAAAGGTTTTCACCGTAAGACTCTCTCATTTTACTCCTCTTAACTTCCTTCGCCTTAAGGTGCCCGCGAGGGTTTTCACCGTTAAGACTCTCTCATTTTCGCTTTCTTTCCTTGCGGTGGGCTGGGGTATTATCCATAGAACTTCCTCTAAAGGGCCATCCCTTTTCAGCTTGTAAGTCCTAAATTCAGTCGAGGATTAAAGTGTCACTCGTAGTTTCACTCGCATGACTTGGCATTTCTCAAATACCGATCGAGAGGTCTTTTTGGTTCTTAATGTGGTTTCTGCGCGTGAGGCTAAAGAAAAAGGGTTTAACCTCAACGGTTAGCTCATTACAACTTTCGGAATCCACACTATCTTTCAAACGAAACAATGACTTCTGCCCCAGTTTTGTTGCTTGTGGGATCTTTGATTTTTATTTTATTATGACCGAACCGTGTGGCGCCTACGTATCCTTCTTGAGGAATCAGGTCGAACGTAGTTCACTTTTTTTGTGTTTTTTCTTTGTTTCTTTTTCTATTTTGTTACACATCTTCCTTGATGATTCCGAAAGAGGGTATATGAAAGAATAATTAAGGCTCAAAGGGGAAAACAAGGGTTAAAGTGTTTGGGTAGTAGAAAAATTGCCTCTGTCATTTCATTCTCCGAAAAATGCCAAATACACACAAACGAAACCAAACGTTGACAAATGCATTAAAGAATTACACATAATATCTCTTGATTGCATCAGAATTGATAGCCATATCGGTGCATCTTCCCTCAACATCAGTCAGACATAGAGCGTCGTTGGATAATACTCTAGTCACCACAAATGGTCCCTGCCAATTTGGAGCGAACTTGCCTTTCGCTTCGGCCTGATGTGGTAGAACTCTCTTCAGCACATGCTGTCCCACTTCAAATTTCCTGGGACGTACCTTCTTGTTATATGCTCTCGCCATTCTCTTTTGATACAATTGGCCGTGACATACTGCTGTCAATCTCTTTTCATCGATCAAGCTCAATTGCTCTAATCGGGTTTTGACCCACTCGTCGTCATCAATCTCGACTTCGGCGACAATTCGGAGGGATGGGATTTCAACTTCTGCTGGTATTACTGCTTCAGTCCCGTACACCAACAAGTAAGGAGTTGCACCTACCGAAGTCCGGACGGTAGTGCGATAACCCAACAGCGCAAATGGTAACTTTTCATGCCACTGCCTAGACCCTTCTACCATCTTCCTCAATATCTTCTTTATGTTCTTGTTTGCCGCCTCGACCGCACCATTTGCTTTTGGGCGATACGGTGTGGAATTTCGATGTGTAATCTTGAACTGTTGACATACCTCTTTCATCAATCCGCTGTTAAGATTTGCACCGTTATTTGTGATGATTATCTTTGGAATTCCAAACCTACAGATGATGTGGGAATGTACGAAATCCACCACCTGCCTTCTTGGTCACGGATTTGAAGGTTTTGGCCTCCACCCACTTGGTAAAGTAATCGATCGTCACCAGAATGAACCTATGACCATTGGAAGCCGCAGGTTCTATAGGTCCGATAACATCCATACCCCACGCAACAAACGGCCATGGTGCCGACATTGTATGCAATTCGGTCGGTGGAGAATGAATCAAATCTCCGTGTATCTGACACCGATGGCATCTTCGCACGAAACTTATACAATCACGCTCCATAGTGAGCCAGTAATATCCTGCTCGAAGAATCTTCTTTGCCAATACATATCCGCTCATGTGTGGCCCACAAACTCCGGAGTGTATATCTGTCATCACCGTTGTGGCTTGACTCGCATCTATACATCTCAACAATCCCAAATCTGGGGTTCTTTTGTACAGCACCCCTCCACTAAGGAAAAATCCGTTCGCCAATCGCCGAATAGCCCTCTTTTGATCTCCAGTTGCTTGCTCCGGGTATATTCCTAACCTGAGATACTCTTTGACATCATGAAACCATGGCTCACCATCCATTTCTTCTTCTACCACATTACAATAAGCATGTTGATTCCGAACCTGAATATGTAACGGATCGACACGAACCTTGTCCGGGTGATGTAGCATTGACGCTAACGTGGCTAGAGCGTCGGCAACTTCATTATGCATCCTTGGGATGTGCCTGAATTCTACTGATCGAAAGCGTTTGCTCAAGTCGTGCAAGCACTGTCGATATGGTATAAGCTTCAAATCTTGTATTTCAAATTTACCTTGAATTTGATGTACCATGAGGTCCGAGTCCCCCAAGACCAAGACGTCCTGGACATCCATGTCTGCGGATAACCGTAACCCCAAAATGCATGCCTCGTACTCAGCCATATTATTGGTACAATGAAAACGCAGTTGAGCAGTAACAGGATAATGATGTCCTGTTTCAGAGATAAGCACGCCCCTACTCCGACTCCTTTTGCGTTCGCCGCTCCGTCGAAGAAAAGCTTCCACCCTGGCTCCTCGGTTAGTTCCAACCCCTCAATCTGCAATACTTCCTCATCTGGAAAATACGTCCTCAAAGGTTCGTATTCGTCATCAACGGGATTTTCAGCTAAGCGATCGGCTAGGGCTTGAGCTTTCATAGCCGTCCTTGTCACGTATATGATGTCGAATTCTGTAAGTAATATTTGCCATTTTGCCAACCTCCCCGTAGGCATAGGTTTCTGGAAAATATACTTCAACGGATCCAAACGCGAAATGAGGTAAGTGGTGTAAGAAGACAAATAATGTTTCAACTTTTGGGCTACCCAAGTCAAAGCGCAACATGTCTTTTCTAGATGAGTGTACTTGACCTCGTGGACCGTGAATTTCTTACTGAGGTAGTAAATGGCCCGTTCCTTCTTGCCAGTAAGGTCATGCTACCCCAGTACGCAGCCGAACGAATTCTCCAAAACCGTCAGATAAAGAATCAGGGGTCTACCCGGTTCATGCGGAACTAGTACGGGTGGGTTTGACAGATACCCTTTGATTTGGTCAAACGCTTCCTGACATTCTGTCGTCCATTCTATCGCAGCGTCTTTCTTCAACAGACGGAATATGGGTTCACAGGTTGCTGTAAGCTGAGCAATAAACCTACTGATGTAATTTAACCTTCCCAACAGACTCATTACCTCTGTTTTATTCTTTGGCGGGGGTAGCTCTTGAATGGACTTGATTTTGGATGGGTCCAACTCAATGCCCCGTCGGCTGACAATGAATCCTAGCAACTTTCCTGATGGAACTCCGAATGCGCATTTGGCCGGATTGAGCTTGATATCATATCTTCGAAGTCTTTGAAAGAACTTCCCGAGGTCGGCAACGTGGTCTTCTTGACGTCTAGATTTTATGATCACATCATCCACGTACACTTCAATTTCCTTGTGTATCATGTCATGGAATACCGTAGTCATCGCCCTCATGTATGTTGCCCCTGCATTCTTCAAACCGAACGGCATCACTCGGTAGCAATAAGTTCCCCATGGTGTGATAAAAGCCGTCTTTTCTGCGTCCTCTTCATCCATCAAAATCTGATGATATCCCGCATAACAATCCACAAAGGATCCGATTTCGCGTCCGGCGCAATTATCAATCAGGATATGGATATTGGGAAGCGGGAAATTATCCTTAGGACTCGCCTTGTTGAGGTTGCGATAGTCCACACATACTCTGATCTTTCCGTCTTTCTTTGGCACCGGTACTACATTAGCCAACCATTCAGGGTATCGAGTGACACGAATGACTTTCGCCTGCAACTGCTTGGTTACTTCCTCTTTGATCTTCACACTCATCTCCGTCTTGAATTTCCGCAGTTTTTGCTTGACGGGAGGATATGCCGGATCAGTGGGTAATTTATGAACCACTAGATCAGTGCTGAGTCCTGGCATGTCGTCGTACGACCATGCGAAAATGTCTTTAAACTCTACGTGTTTTGATCAATTCCTCTCTCAGGTTGGGTTCAATATGGACACTTATTTTGGTTTCTTTGACGTCATCCGTGTTCCCCAGATTAACAGCCTCAGTATCGTTTAAGTTTGGTTTGGGTTTTTCTTCGAAATGACTTAATTCTTCACCGATTTCTTCTACGGCTTCATCATCGCCGTATTCTGACTCACTCTCGTCACTTCTTATTTCATGCGTTATTATTTCCAAACCCGATTGACTTTCTAGACTGGGTTGATTAATCTTTAAGCACGCCATGTCATTAAGATCAGCTGAAAGAAGGCTGTTCAGAAAAGTAAAAAGAAGGAAAATAAACAAAATTAGACACGAAGGGAACAAAATTTCATTAATGGGAACAGTACAAGGAAAAACAAACTTGCAAACTCAAATCGAAATGAACTAAAACAAACGAACTTTACTCCGGGGACAACCCCCAACACAAAATTTCGAAAGAAAACAATCCAAAACAAACTACCAAGACTCCTTCCGGACAGGGAGAGGAGTATCCTTCCAATTATTCAGTTTTGCTTTTGGTCCCACAAACTGTATCTCGGCATGGCTGGATCCTTCACCATCCTCGAGCATACATACATCTACAAATAGGTCCTCGAACTTCCTTAAGAACTCTTCGTCTGGCCTAATCATAGGACCGGGAATCTTTGTCGTCGGATGTCCTCTTACTCCAAACCTGACGAAAGATTGGGAAAGGCGTGGAACCGGCTTCGGGAGCACCCATGTCTTCTGCTTATTCCTTTTGGCTCGCTGGATGTCCTCTGATGTTGGCTTGAATCCCAAGCCGAAGGTTCCCAAGTTTTCGACCACAGATACCGGTTGTATGATTCCTTGCAGAGATGCACCTAGACCTTTGCCGGGTATGAAACCATGTCTCAACATTTCATGCGCCACCATGACGTCTGCAGTAATTATTCCGTCATTGGGAATGCATTCCCCTTCTGGAACTCGGTTGGCGGATACCACATCGCAGACCTGATACACCCACGGCCCAACATCTTCTTCTGTCTCAACAAAGGGGATGATGGTGCCTGATTGTAGATCATTTTCTCCATGGACGACGATCTCCTGTTGGTCCCACTCAAACTTGACGAGTTGGTGTAAGCTGGATGGAACTGCTCTTGCGGCATGGATCCATGGTCGCCCTATCAGGAGGTTATATGACACCACCATGTCCAGCACCTGGAATTCCATGGTGAACTCCACCGGCCCAATCGTCAAGATTAACACTATGTCCCCAACCGATGCCTTGCCTCCTCCATCAAACCCTCGAACACATATGCTGTTCTTGCGTATCCTGCCGATGTCCACTTTCAACTTGTCCAGTGTAGAGAGAGGACAAATGTTAGCACTGGACCCATTATCGACAAGGATTTGGTAACCACCGACTCCTCACACTTTACCGTAAGATATAAAGCCTTGTTGTGCTCGGTGCCTTCCTCGGGCAATTCATCATCGGTGAAGGTGATCCGATTCGCTTCGAAGATCCTATTGGCGATCTTCTCCAAATGACTCACCGAGATTTTATCAGGTACGTGGGCCTCATTCAGAACTTTCATCAAAGTTTGCCGATGTTCTTCAGAATGTATCAGCAAGGACAGCAATGAGATTTGCGCAGGGGTTTTCTTCAGCTGTTCTAAGACAGAATAATCATGTAGCTTCATCTTTTTCAGGAATTCTTCTGCCTCTTCGTCAGTTACCGGCTTTTTCAATGTTGCCGGAGTGATCTTCCTCAATTCCGCAGGGGCAAAACATCTCCCCGAGCGGGTCAAACCTTGCGCTTCGCAAACTTCCTCTTTCACTTCCTTTCCTTTGTAGGTTGTTGTAATCCGAGCATAATTCCATGGAATAGCCCGTCTATCAGTTATTGGCAACTGTATTGCTGGCTTGATGATGAAAGGATCCATTCGAACGCCTGCTACCGTCAAGACGGGCTTGGTTGCTGCCCCTGGTACAACTATTTTTGCTTCCCCCGGCCTCACCGGTACTCCGCTCACACTTCCCTTTCCTGCTTCCGACCCTCCTGGTATGTCCTTCTTGCAACTGGGTGACTCATCAAGGCTTGGCCCTTTTCTCATTCCTACCCCGCTAGACTTGATCATCATTACAGTCTGGGAGGTTTTCTCCATTCCTTCTTCTACCCGTACCAACTCGATCATGTTGGTCTCATGATGAGTTGGAAGTGGATTTTGGTTGATGTTGGGCTCTGTTGGAGTCTGGACCTCAATCTTGCGAGTGTCGATGAGCTCCTGGATGGCCGTTTTCAACCTCCAACACTTTTCCGTATCGTGTCCCGGACATCCTGAGCAGTATGCACAATTTACTGAATGGTCCAGGTTCTTCGGGAGGGGGTTTGGTAGCTTAGCTTCAACCGGATTTAGCAACCCTACTTGCTTCAACCGGTGGAACGGACTGGTGTAAGACTCTCCTAAGGGAGTGAAAGTCTTTGGCCTCGGCGCCCTGTCGCCTCTGAATGCCTGGTTTGGACGGAAACTCGCGCCCGAGGGGTTTCTGTAAGCTCTTGGGGGTGGATAATTGCTCCGCGGGTTTGGTGTACGCCACGGTGCATGGACGGGAGGTGCAGAATAGGACTGTGCGTGATGGACAGTGAAATGGGGATCAGGTGCTGGATAGTAATGTTGCGGGTGGTTATATGGATTGTGGAAGTAATTTTGGTGGTGAGGCTGGGGCGGGCTATATTGGGGTGCGGGGCCTCTGTTTCTGAACCATGTCCCGGACTCGACTGCCGCGACTTCCTCCTTCCCTTTTTCCCAAGTACTCCTTCAGTACCACTTTGGATAGCCTGAGTGGTGGCCTTCAATGCTGAATAGCTCATGATCTTGTTGGTTTTCAAACCTTCCTCGATCATAGCCCCCATTTTTATCACCTCAGTGAATGACTTTCCTACGGATGTCACCAGATGTCCGAAATAGGTTGGCTCCAGTGTTTGCAAGAAGTAATCCACCATCTCGTTCTCTCTCATAGGCGGATCCACCCTAGCCGCCTGTTCCCTCCAGCGGAACCCAAATTCTCTGAAACTCTCGGCGGGTTTCTTTTCTAACTTTAGCAATGACAAACGGTCTGGGACTATTTCAAGATTGTACTGGAACTGGCCAATGAATGCTTGAGCCAAATCATCCCACGTAAACCATCTGCTGGGATCCTGCCTAGTGTACCATTCTAGTGCAGATCCCCCCAAACTCTGACCGAAGTAAGCTATCAGAATCTCGTCTCGTCCTCCAGCTCCTCGCATTTTACTACAAAACCCTCGAAGATGGGCTACTGGATCACCATGCCCCTCGTATAGGTCAAACTTGGGCATTTTGAACCCGGCTGGCAACTGGACATCTGGGAATGGACACAGATCCTTGTAAGCGACACTGACCTGGTTGCTCAAACCGTGCATATTCCTGAAGGACTGCTCCAGGCTTTTAACTTTTCTAATAACTTCCTCATGTTCCGAACATTGGAAGTGCTTTTCCGGTTCTACCGGGCTATCCCAATGAGGGGTGTGTGGATGTGGTTCAGGAGCCCTGAAGGTAGGCTCGGGAGGATAGTAAGAATTGTCGTGGATTTGAACATGCGGCTCCCCGGGCGACTTTTGTAGAGTAGCGGGTGGGGGTGCCACAAAAACAGGGGTGACCGGAGGAGGATTTTGTTTGGCTGGTGGAATTTGGGTGACATAAGGGTTTTCCCCTTGGTAGTATGGATAGATTGGGGCGCTTGTCGAAGGATCGAGGGGTGGATGTTCTGGAGCGGATGCGATAGTAGGGCGGTTTGGTGAAGACTGTCCCCTGGCCCAGGCCAGGTGCATCTCTGTTATCTGCTGTTTCAACCGGTCTACCTCTTCTTTCATGATTTGTATCTCTGATCTCTCTTCCTCGAGGCTCTTACCGGAACTAGACATGCTTACTGTAATTGGTCCTTTGGATCTAGTACGGTAACGATGGCTGGCCAGTATATTCTGTCAAACCAACTGCTAAACTTTTCTGGAATATGCAACAAACTTGTTAGTTTACCGAGTTTGACAGATATGTTATAGCACGTTGGATGTAATGCACCTAACCAAATAACCCTTTCTACATGTACTCGTAACATGCGTCATTCCAGCTTTTCTCTTCTTTTTTTTTTCTTTTTCTTTTCTTCTTTTTCTTTTCTTTTATTTTCTTTTTCAACTATCCTTGAAAGCCTTATTTAACCTTCGTATCCTTTCTTTTTAGTGGTGGTCGAATCTTATGTGGATTGCCTACGTATCACGTCCCCGCGTGAATCAGACCGAGCGTAGTTCTGGCAACAAGATTGTGGCAAAATTCAGTAACTTTTATATCAAATAAAACCTTAAAGTTACAAAACATGGCTTACAATAATCGACAAAATAGAGGAATGCTTGACTCGAAAAATGAAAAATGCCAACCAACTTGACTCAATATTTCAAAATACATTTTTAAATCAGAAATCTAATGCTCTAAAATTCCTGGGAGCCCGCGAGGCATCATTCGGCCTTGCCGCGGGCCTTGGTGTGAGGTCCTTGTGCAGTCCCCTTAAATCCCTCATGATCTGATGAACATAGCCCATAACCGAAGCAAAAAGGGCAGGGCGGGGCATCTGTTCGCAAGCTAAACACTTCATGGTGACATAGTGCCCTATTTCTCCAATTCTGTCCTTGATCATGTCCCTTTCTCTGAGTAGCTGCTCTATCTGCTGGTTTTTCGCCCCCAATCTTCGAGCATTGTTGGTGACTTGATCTAGGAGCCTATCTACTTGTTCTTGTAGTCGGGCCATCAAATCGTGACAACGGTCGAGGTCTGTTCTGGCATCTCGGGCTTGCTTGAAAACCCGTTCCCTGAGGATAACATTTGCTTCCCTTAGACTAGTGATGATCTCAGTGTAATCTTCTTCTATCCGTTGCAGGTGAAGTGCATGTTGATGTGCTTCCTTTCTCCAGCTAGCTCGGACCCTCATTGTTTGGGCCTTCGATTCTTCCAATTCCCTTTGGACATCGGCAACTTGGCTTCTCAAACCCTTTATCAATTTTTCGTCTGCTTGACTCCTCAATTGTCTGTCAGCATCCCTTTTCATTTGCTGAATTTGAGCCCTCAAAAAGTCATTTTCCTGTGCCAACTTCTTTTTATCTCCTTCGTCGGCGGCGGCTTGCATATCTTTTTCAAATTGGAGATCTTGGACCCGTTGCTCTATCTTGCCGATCCTTGTTCTGTAAACCTCTTCCTTAGCCAACCAGTCCCATTGTTCTTGTGACGCTTCAGCAAATTCCCTGAGGTGAGGTCTTTTGGCTGGTCTTTCACCCGATGTTTCTCCTTTGTACCAAGTAAGATATCCGGGTACAACCTCTCCTCTAGCTCGATCCTGCACACAAGTGTTTGCCTCCAGATATTGACATTTGCTCCAAATCTGGCGGACCCTTGCTTCTGGGAATTGACCGTCGGGACCAATTTCAATAACCTGGGTACTCGGGTCTTCTTCTTTGGGTACTACCTGGCACCTTCCGAGCTGTCTCAACACCCGATAGGGCGCATACGGTTGAATGCTTTTAAGTCCCATTAAGAGAAATGGGGACCTAGCCGCTGGCATGTACACGATTCTGTCTATCTGCAACCAACCCAACGTCCATTGTATTTGACTTGCGCTGAGAGCCTGAAAGTATGCCCTCCATGCCAATATTCCTTCAGGCAAGACGGTCTTATTAATCCTTGTATAGAATTCGCTTATGCAAGTTTTCTCAACCAACCCATATCTCAAGAATTGGGTGCGACGACACAAGTGCTCGATCATCCACATCTGTAGCAGTAAATTACAGCCTTCGAAAAAATCTCCTCCGGCTTTGCAGGCTGTGAGAGCTCGATATATGTCTGATAGTATCATGGGAGCAAGAGTACTTTCGCTTTGGTCAAGCAAAGTACTGACGATTCCGGCTACCTTTATATCAATATTCCCGTCTTTCCTCGGGAATACCACGAGTCCTAAGAAGGCTATCATGAAGGCAATTCGTTTGTGCTCCTCCCATTTCTGGCGATTACCCTTGCTGCATAATTTGTTTTCTGGCTCGTCGAAACCTCCCGCATGACCGTACCTTTGATAGATGAAGTTTAAAGTACAAAACCCTTGTGCTAGATCCGGGTTACGTACCGTTCTGGCCGTCTTCAGTGAGTCTAAAAACCGGTGTATGGCGACAACCCTGGGGGCGACTAGATATTGATGCCCCAATGGTATATCACTGTTTCCAATGTATCCGGTCATCTCCTCCACAGTTGGGGTGAGCTCGAAGTCCGAGAAGTGAAAGACATTGTGCGCGGAGTCCCAATATGTGACTAAGGCTCATTTGATGTCCACACGAGGTTTTATTTCAAGCAGACCTGTGAGACCTTTCAAATACTTTTTAACCCCATCCTGCCCTTCTTGGCCTTGATCATCCCACCATAGCCGTATTTGTACCGGGATTTTAGTCATGAGTGAAAAGGGTTCATTTTGAATCGTGCTCATCCTGCACATTTATTTAAAGAAAACGATCATTTTGGCTGGCAATGATTTTTTCAAAATTTACAGATTTTGGTATATTTTTTTTTTTTGAAAAATGGCAAGTTGGACCCGACGGGGGTTGCCTACGTATCTCACATCCGGTGAGAATCAAACTCGCGTAGTTCGGTCCGTCAAGACAAACTATTTTCTTTTATTGACCGACAAAGAAAACACATTTTGTTAAGAAACACATTTTCTTTTATTGACCGACAAAGAAAACACATTTTGTTAAGAAACCCATTGTCGGCAAAGTCAACCTTCCGTTGTCTTTTATTAGCAAACTATTGATTTTGTTGGTTAAACGCATTTTTGTTTTTTTTTCTGGAAATATCTATTTACCCACACTGTTTCCTTTTATTTTTCGTTTCTCCTCGGTATTTAAAAGCCGGTCAGCATGCAAGTTTGAATAAATGCTTGAAACAAACATGGCATAGCAGGATGGTCTTTTCATTTCAGGTTGCCTGTCCTAGACGGACCCAACCCCTGTGTTGAGTCCCCTAAGTCAAATGCAACGTGATGCAAATAAGCGTTTCCTACTAGGGATCCGGTATGCGGTTATGTTATTCTAAGTTAAAAACCTCGGTGCATGATCTAGACCGTGTACCCAAGCGGACAACTCGGGCTGAGGAAGGAGCTCCTTTCCGGGAACCAAAAGGCCAACCGGCTTAGAAACTTTCCGAGCCTCTTCATTATTTTCGGGTATGACACTAACAGAATAAGGAGTCTCAACCAGTGAGCACATCCCCGGGGTGAGAAGTGAAGGGTTTGCGGCACAGTTTTATATACAGTTCACGTAATATCAAAGCGGTAAACATATAACAGTTTGTATATACAGTGCAACTAGTATCAAAGCGGTAGACATGTAGCACATTAATTAAACATGTAATAAAATCAGATATAGACAAAAACAACAATTTAACTGAGCTCGAATTCTTAAACCCTGAACCGAAGTTCTGGGTTTTCATCCCCAGCAGAGTCGCCAGAGCTGTCACACCTCCTTTTTACGCACCCGCGAGGGCGCGAGGGAGTTTTTCCAATTAAAGGACAATCGAGACGGGATCCATATTAAATTCAGAGTCGCCATTTGGGAGAGTAATGGTGTCCCAAGTCACCGGTTTGATCCCGAACCGAGGAAATTTATGACTTTGTAATATAGTCTCCGAAACTAGAAAACCGGATGAGGAACTCTGTTAACCCGGGAGAAGGTGTTAGGCACTCCCGGATTCCGTGGTTTTAGCACGGTCGCTCAACTGTACTTTTGCTTTTATCTGATTTCTTTATATATTTTAACTATGCATTTTTGATGCTCCGCTTTTATTTCTTAGAAGAATTGTGACGTCACGGAAACACATTTCGAGCCGCACCGCAACCAGTACGCCTGCGACTTTAGTGTATTTCAGTTCCGCCGAGAGTAAGGTTTGGGTCACATAAATGCGCACCCGCGTTTAGGAAAGTAATTTACTTATAAATCGCGCCTAAAGAGTCGATCGTCTTTATTAACTTTGGGAAAGGACCGCGAAATTCACTAAACGGTCCTTCCAAGTCTAAGTTTTTTATAACGACTAATTGAGGGCCCTGCAATTGTTTATTTAATGCGGCGAGTCTCATCTCATTTTTATTAAGGTCATACCTAACAAATACTATATTTTCTACTTGTTTTGTCTCTAATAACAAAGAGAAATGTTAATTGTTTATCATTACCTATTAGTTTTATATTTTTGGGGCCACAAACTTGTAAGAGTCTAGGATTTAGTTCATATTGGGCTTGACTACTGCCCATGGTCCAATTTAGATCTAGTTGAAGCACAAACTTGACCATTTGTGTAAATATTAGGCTCAATGGCCCAGAATAGTCTAATTTCGGTATTATGTAACTAGGCCCATATACTTACTGCATTTGGGCCATTCAATAGAACCTTGACTCAAAATTAACCAATAGAAGACAATTTTCTTTTTTACTTCACTCTCAGGTTACTTAGATTTCAGTTTGTATTCAAATCGGTTAAGCTAATTAGTTACCAGAAAATTTGTTTTTATTCTGATAAGAAAATAATATTGAAGATGCTTCAGATTTTTAATCTAATCTACTTGCATATTATTGATAATCAGTTTTCGTGTTAATGATCTAGATCATAGTAGATATACACGAACTAAAGTGTACTGAGAATCTAATAGCAACGAAGTGATATATCAATTGTCCAGATTCTTATTTTATTTTTTAAGCAAACTATTGATAAAACAGGATTTACATACTTATCTTTACAATTAACTACTTGAACATTGAACACAATATTACTAATTCATAATTTTCGATCAAGCTACTATCATTATGCCTCTATTTATTTTTACACTGATTGTTAGTTATTATGAACTCTTAACCTGAACAAATTACCACTACTAATACATAATTTGAATTTTTTAACATGTATTTAACTGATTCATATACCCATTACGTAATATATTCCCAGTAGACTACTGCTACTGTGATAGATTACGGAAACATAAAGTTCAAATAGTCACAGTCCATACAGTCTATTACATATTCAAGTTCTCCCTAATGAATATACATATATCTAACTAAATTTCGATATTGATTAAAATGACATGATAATTAGTAAGCTAAGCTTTATTTCTTCAATTCACATTTACAGCTTCAGGCAATAGTGATGTACCTGGAAATTAACAAAGTAGGGGACTAGAGATCAGCTAAAGCAATGAAGCAAAGTAGCAGCAGACCAACAGCAACAAACACCACAGCAACAAACCAGTGGTAGTCAATCCCCCACAACACTTAGCACCCAGACAAAACCCACAGCAGTAGCAAAACAACAGTACCAGCAGTAGCCAATCACAGTCACAGCAGCACAACAACAACAAAACAGCAGCAGAACAATAGCACCAACAGAACAACCGCAACAGACACGACCACAACAGCCTTAAAAATAACAGCAGTGACAGAAGAACAAGAAGCCACAGCAGAAGCAACCAGTAGGCAGTGAATACCAATGTATTTGTATGAGTGTTTGTGGATATCTAGGCTGAATGTGTATCCCAGTGTTCTCTCTAAGGTTTTTTGAGTGTTTACAATGTTTTTTCCAATCCCCCTTCTGTCTGAAATGCTTCCTCTTTTATATACCAAGAAACACAGCTCCTCCCCTTTCAAATTATCCCCCCATGTGTTTACAGCTCTTAAGAGCACTCAGGAGAATTAAAGAAATGATTTCTGCCATCTTATTCCCTGACTTTGCTGCTTAAAGTTGTCTAAGTATGGGTTTAATTATTAAATCCCTGGACTGCAGAGACTGGTGGTACCCTGATGTACAGCAGGTTCCACCAGTCCAGTTCATGGGCAAGATAATTTTTAAATCCCACAATGTTAATTCTGATTAACTAATATTAGCTACATTCCATTAATCCCTAATTTATGATCAACCAACAATTGCAACTATAATCCCATAGTGATTTCGGATCCAATAATGAGTTCTACTGCCATAGTGTCCTAATCAAACAGACCCATACAACTAATCGACGATGTTCGTTTAATCGATTATAACATATTCGAACCGTTTAAACAAGCATGATAACGCGTCGATTCAAACAGTCATGATTCGTCACAAGTAACATAATGAAAGATAGGAGGAGAAGAACAGAATCATTTAGAAGAAAACAACGGCTTCATTAAAATTAACAAACCAAACAGAAGTGAAAAGACAAAGAAAGGGGAAGGTCTTACCTCATAAACTCAAAAACGTAGGCGACTCGGATTCGAACTCGATTTATTGAAGCCAAACGGGTCTTAATTGAGGTGTTCTCTGTTGAGAACACCTAAACTAAGATCCATCGGACCTCAATTTCCCCCCAATTTATCCCCTTTTAAAATTAGGGTTCCTGGAGCTTGTTTTGGGGATTTACCTGCTCCGGTCAGATTCGAGGAGAACTAACCTTGGTGGGGTCGTGGGGAAGGTCTGGGGAGGCTATGGTGCAAAGTTGGGGCGGTTTGGCGTGGGTTCGAGTTTGACTCGAATCTTCAAATGAAGATTCGAAGATTTCCGGAATGATTCGAGGTAAGGGAAGGATGGATTCGTAATGGGGGAGGTGAGGGGAAGATTTGGTGTTAAGATGGTGGCCGTTGGCCTACCGGAACCGCCGTGAGGCGATTTCCGGCAGGTGGAGCACGGTGGCTCACGGCGGCGATGGGGCTGGTCTCTAAGGTTGAGAGACGGGAGTGAAAATGAAAATGAAAAAATGGGTCTGGGGGGTGTTTGGTATGCTGAAATGAACGGATCAATCGGAGCCGTTGGATCAGATGATCTGAACGGCTCAGATCGATCAAGGGTGATAAAACGGGGTCGTTTGGTTTAGTGAGGGAGGGTGGACCGGTCCAGTGGTTTGGGCCTGGTTATATTGAATTGGGTTTTGGCCCAATCCAAATTCCATGTCTTACAACTAGCCTCCATGTTGCATTATATGTATATATATATATATATATATATATATATATATATATATATATATATTTATATGCATATCGCCTTTTAGGGAATCACCAGACTCTAAGGCTGAATCACCAGACTCAAGGCTTATGGATACAACAACAACAACAACAACAACAACCCAGTATAATCCCACTTAGTGGGGTCTGGGGAGGGTAGTGTGTACGCAGACCTTACCCCTACCCTGGGGTAGAGAGGCCGTTTCCAAATAGACCCCCGGCATCCTTCCCTCCAAGAACTTCCCACCTTGCTCTTGGGGAGACTCGAACTCACAACCTCTCGGTTGGAAGTGTAGGTTGCTTACCATCAGAGCAACCCCTCTTGTCTCTAAATACCAAATCACATAATTGTATATTAAATGACACAAAGGCGATGAATACGATTTTATAATTTTCTTTCTTTAAGAAATTAAACATGGTTCAGTTAATTCCTAAACGCGCAATTGAACTCCGAAACGGGCGCGCGACACATATTTTTGTATTTTTTATTAATTTTAAACAAATACATGCACCGAGAAATACAAACAACAAGTAAAATAACAACAACAAAAGGAAATCAACTAAATCACACGCAACACGGAGCTATCTTATTTTTTGCATTTTTTTTTTAGGAGTAATTCTCATGCAGGGCAAAAATCACGTGCTCACAGCTGCCCCTCTTTGCGCGGAAACATGAAGAGTTTTTCGTGCAAAGATAATAAGCAAATACGAGCGATTTTTGCCCGTTCGAGCACTCCGTGTGAAGCATTTTGAAAAGATCTTGACCGAGCCTTTACTTCGGGAGGCCTCCTACATATCCTAGGCTAAACATGAATCATGTCAATGTAGTACGAGAAGTTTTTGGTAGCTGGGACTACCATGACTGTTGCGATCTTGCTGTTACTGCTGTTACTGCTATTACTGCTGTTGCCACTGCTTAACATGATCCCCTTATTACACCGTGCTGAACAAAAATAAGAAGCTAGACTAAGTTACAGTACTACAAATTCTTATCTATCCTTTTTAACTTGATCTTGTCATGCTCCTTGCCATCCTGCCGGCTCTGATGTTTCCTCACGTGCTTCTTCTCCTCTGACAATTGTTGTCTCGGCCTATCTTGATTGCCGACCTTCGACCATTGGTTCCTTCTTTGTGGTCTTCGAACTATTCTTCTTCGAAATCTGAATCTATCTTTTCTGATCCTTGTTGCCTTCCTTCTGCTTACGAACTTGGATTCATGCCGGGGATTTCTGCTACATTCAACCGCTTTCCTCAACCAAATTAAAAATAAATCGCCACTCCATTCTTCAGGCGGGCTCCCTGACTTCAACTACTACTTCAAAACTAAATCGCCACTCCATTCTCCAGGCGGGCTCCCTGACTTCAACTACAACTTCAAAACTAAATCGCCACTCCATTCTCCAGGCGGGCTCCCTGATTTCAACTATAACTTCAAAACTAAATCGCCACTCCATTCTCCGGGCGGGCTCCCTGACTTCAACTACAACTTCAAAACTAAATCGCCACTCCATTCTCCAGGCGGGCTCCCCGACTTCAACTACTACTTCAAAATGCCACTCCATTCTCCAGGCGGGCTCCCCGACTTCAACTACAACTTCAAAACTAAATCGCCACTCCATTCTCCAGGCGGGCTCCCCGACTTCAACTACAACTTCAAAACTAAATCGCCACTCCGTTCTCCAGGCGGGCTCCCTGACTTCAACCGCAACTTCAAAACTAAATCGCCACTCCATTCTCCAGGTGCGGGCTCCCCGACTTCAACTTCAAAACTAAATCGCCACTCCATTCTCCGGGCGGGCTCCCTAACTTCAACTACAACTTCAAAACTAAATCGCCACTCCATTCTCCGAGCGGGCTCCCTGATTTCAACTATAACTTCAAATCGCCATTCCATTCTCCAGGCGGGCTCCCCGACTTCAACTACAACTTCAAAACTAAATCGCCACTCCATTCTTCAGAGGCGGGCTCCCTGACTTCAACTACAACTTACTAATTTCATCCTATCCCGATTACTTTCCTTTGCCTTTTGTACCATTTTCTTCTTCCTGCATTGCCTCTCGGGCCCCCTTCTCTTCTTGATTATCTTGTCTTGGAATTGCTTTCCCCCCGGGTCGTATTACTCTTCTTTTGGCTGCTGGGGATATCTTTGGAACTGTTTACTCACCTGCTAGTGATGATGCTGCTGAGGAAGTATTCTTTGTTTCCTTCACCTCTCATTCTCTCTCGGACTCGCCGGGGTTGAAATGTTATGGACCGGGGATTATCCCGGCGGGGGAGCCCTTTTCCTCTTCCTTCTTCCCATACCTCCTCTAGGACTCACGCTTTTGCTTCCTTGAACAAATTATGGGATATAATGCTGCCGCGGGAATCTCGAAGTCGGTGTTTCATTTTCCCAACAATTGCTGGGGACGATACCGGCTCAAAGATCACTTCCTTGCCTTGTCGGGCCTCTGTCAAAACTGTTCTGCTCAGAACGGGTTTTTTCTGAAATCTCGTGTTGCTTTCTATCCTCATCCACTGGGTCTTCGCTTTCAAGAAAATTTTCGCAACAGGAGAAAATTTTCTGCCCCAGTTTGATAAACTTCTGGATGGTATGCTTTTCCGCCAACGAACCCTCTTTTCCTCCTTTAAATCAAAGAAAAATTGTTAGTTTCAAAACGCAGTGAGTGGTCGTGCCACTCTTGTTGGGGCCATTTTCTTTTCTCTTTCAGCTGCTTGGCCTCCCTCGAACTTTGAGGACGACGTTGACGCTTGCTGGGGACGATGCTCTTTCCATGAACGGTTTCTCATCTTTCCCTTTTATTCCAATCTTTGGTTTGGTCCGACTCTTTTTAGCCGGTGATCTGTTGCGTGAAATCATCTTTCGGACGTGCCACATGTGTCCATCATACTTCATAATTCCTGCGAACCTTCCAATCAACCCGTCGTTCCAATCTTACTATCGGAACGACTTCTGCCTTATTGCCTCGTTCCACGCCTATTCATTTTCATTATACTGCTTTGGGAGACTTGGTAGTAGGCTTTGAAAAAATCAATTTTCGAAAACGAAAGAAAAGAAAAGAATACTGACCGCAAATGACAAAAGAAAAGAAAAACTTTTCTGAACTCAAAAATAGGAAAACTTATCTGAATGTGTGCCCGATCCAATGGTTATGCCGCGCCTTTGAGATTAAACTACCCAGTCTATTCATATCAATCACTTTCTGATGCCGCGTTCTGCTAGAGGTAAACGGATGTCCAAACCTTGTCTCATGCAGACATCTTGTAACCATCTCGTCCTGTCACCTCACAGTGCCCTTCAAAGGGTTTTCACTAACGAGATTCTCTCATTTCTCTCTATCTCCCGTCGCCTTAAGGTGCCCGTAAAGGTTTTCACCGTAAGACTCTCTCATTTTACTCCTCTTAACTTCCTTTGCCTTAAGGTGCCCGCGAGGGTTTTCACCGTTAAGACTCTCTTATTTTCGCTTTCTTTCCTTGCGGTGGGCTGGGGTATTATCCTTAGAACTTCCTCTAAAGGGGCCATCCCTTTTCAGCTTGTAAGTCCTAAATTCAGTCGAGGATTGAAGTGTCACTCGTAGTTTCACTCGCATGACTTGGCATTTCTCAAATACTGATCGAGAGGTCTTTTTGGTTCTTAATGTGGTTTCTGCGCGTGAGGCTAAAGAAAAAGGGTTTAACCTCAACGGTTAGCTCATTACAACTTTCGGAATCCACACTATCTTTCAAACGAAACAATGACTTCTGCCCTAGTTTTGTTGCTTGGGGGATCTTTGATTTTTATTTTATTATGACCGAGCCGTGTGGCGCCTACGTATCCTTCTTGAGGAATCAGGTCGAACGTAGTTCACTTTTTCTTGTGTCTTTTCTTTGTTTCTTTTTCTATTTTGTTACACATCTTCCTTGATGATTCCGAAAGAGGGTATATGAAAGAATAATTAAGGCTCAAAGGGGAAAACAAAGGTTAAAGTGTTTGGGTAGTAGAAAAATTGCCTCCGTCATTTCATTCTCCGAAAAATGCCAAATACACACAAACGAAACCAAACGTTAACAAATGCATTAAAGAATTACACATAATATCTCTTGACTGCATCAGAATTGATAGCCATATCGGTGCATCTTCCCTCAACATCCGTCAGACATAGAGCGCCGTTGGATAATACTCTAGTCACCACAAATGGTCCCTGCCAATTTGGAGCGAACTTGCCTTTCGCTTCGGCCTGATGTGGTAGAACTCTCTTCAGCACATGCTGTCCCACTTCAAATTTCCCGGGACGTACCTTCTTGTTATATGCTCTCGCCATTCTCTTTTGATACAATTGGCCGTGACATACTGCTGTCAATCTCTTTTCATCGATCAAGCTCAATCGCTCTAATCGGGTTTTGACCCACTCGTCGTCATCAATCTCAGCTTCAGCGACAATTCGGAGGGATGGGATTTCAACTTCTGCTGGTATTACTGCCTCAGTCCCATACACCAACAAGTAAGGAGTTGCACCTACCGAAGTCCGGACGGTAGTGCGATAACCTAACAGTGCGAATGGTAACTTTTCATGCCATTGCCTGGACCCTTCTACCATCTTCCTCAATATCTTCTTTATGTTCTTGTTTGCTGCCTCGACCGCACCATTTGCTTTTGGGCGATACGGTGTGGAATTTTGATGTGTAATCTTGAACTGTTGACATACCTCTTTCATCAATCCGCTGTTAAGATTTGCACCGTTATCTGTGATGATTATCTTTGGAATTCCAAACCTACAGATGATGTGGGAATGTACGAAGTCCACCATCGCCTTCTTGGTCACGGATTTGAAGGTTTTGGCCTCCACCCACTTGGTAAAGTAATCGATCGTCACCAGAATGAACCTATGACCATTGGAAGCCGCAGGTTCTATAGGTCCGATAACATCCATACCCCATGCAACAAATGGCCATGGCGCTGACATTGTATGTAATTCGGTCGGTGGAGAATGAATCAAATCTCCGTGTATCTGACACTGATGGCATCTTCGCACGAAACTTATACAATCACGCTCCATAGTGAGCCAGTAATATCCTGCTCGAAGAATCTTCTTTGCCAATACATACCCGCTCATGTGTGGTCCACAAACCCCGGAATGTATATCTGTCATCACTGTTGTGGCTTGACTCGCATCTATACATCTTAACAATCCCAAATCCGGGGTTCTTTTGTACAGTACCCCTCCACTAAGGAAAAATCCGTTCGCCAACCGCCGAATAGCCCTCTTTTGATCTCCAGTTGCCTGCTCTGGGTATATTCCTAACCTGAGGTACTCTTTGACATCATGAAACCATGGCTCACCATCCATCTCTTCTTCTATCATATTACAATAAGCATGTTGATTCCGAACCTGAATATGTAACGGATCGACACGAACCTTGTCCGGGTGATGTAGCATTGACGCTAACGTGGCTAGAGCGTCGGCAACTTCATTATGCATCCTTGGGATGTGCCTGAATTCTACTGATCGAAAGCGTTTGGTCAGATCATGCAAACACTGACGATACGGGATAAGCTTTAAATCTCTGGTTTCCCATTCTCCCTGAATCTGATGTACCAGAAGGTCCGAGTCCCCCAAGACCAAGACGTCCCGTACATCCATGTCCACCGCTAATCGCAACCCCAAGATACATGCCTCGTACTCAGCCATATTGTTGGTGCAATGGAAACGCAGTTGAGCAGTAACGGGGATAATGATGTCCTGTTTCAGAGATAAGCACAGCCCCTACTCCGACTCCTTTTGCGTTCGCCGCTCCATCGAAGAAAAGCTTCCAACCTGGCTCCTCGGTTAGTTCCAACCCATCAATTTGCAATACTTCTTCGTCCGGAAAATACGTCCTCAAAGGTTCGTATCCGTCATCAACAGGATTCTCAGCTAAGTGATCGGCTAGGGCTTGAGCTTTCATGGCCGTCCTTGTCACGTATATGATGTCGAACTCTATAAGTAATATTTGCCATTTTGCCAACCTCCCCGTAGGCATAGGTTTCTGGAAAATATACTTCAACGGATCCAAGCGTGAAATGAGATAAGTGGTGTAAGAAGACAAATAATGTTTAGCTTTTGGGCTACCCAAGTCAAAGCGCAACATGTCTTTTCTAGATGAGTGTACTTGACCTCGTGGATCGTGAATTTCTTACTGAGGTAGTAAATGGCCCGTTCCTTCCTGCCAGTAAGATCATGCTGCCCCAGTACGCAGCCGAACGAATTCTCCAAAACCGTCAGATAAAGAATCAGGGGTCTACCCGGTTCAGGCGGAACTAGTACGGGTGGGTTTGACAGATACCCTTTGATTTGGTCGAACGCTTCCTGACATTCTGTCGTCCATTCTATCGCGGCGTCTTTCTTCAACAGACGGAATATGGGTTCACAAGTTGCTGTAAGTTGAGCAATAAACCTACTGATGTAATTTAACCTTCCCAACAGACTCATTACCTCTGTTTTATTCTTTGGCGGGGGTAGCTCTTGAATGGACTTGATTTTGGATGGGTCCAACTCAATGCCCCGTCGGCTGACAATGAATCCTAGCAACTTTCCTGATGGAACTCCGAATGCGCATTTGGCCGGATTGAGCTTGATATCATATCTTCGAAGTCTTTGAAAGAACTTCCCGAGGTCGGCAACGTGGTCTTCTTGACGTCTAGATTTTATGATCACATCATCCACGTACACTTCAATTTCCTTGTGTATCATGTCATGGAATACCGTAGTCATCGCCCTCATGTATGTTGCCCCTGCGTTCTTCAAACCGAACGGCATCACTCGGTAGCAATAAGTCCCCCACGGTGTGATAAAAGCCGTCTTTTCTGCGTCTTCTTCATCCATCAAAATCTGATGATATCCCGCATAACAGTCCACAAAGGATCCGATTTCGCGTCCGGCGCAATTATCAATCAGGATATGGATATTGGGAAGCGGGAAATTATCCTTAGGACTCGCCTTGTTGAGGTTGCGATAGTCCACACATACTCTGATCTTTCCGTCTTTCTTTGGCACCGGTACTACATTAGCCAACCATTCAGGGTATCGAGTGACGCGAATGACTTTCGCCTGCAACTGCTTGGTTACTTCCTCCTTGATCTTTACACTCATCTCCGTCTTGAATTTCCGCAGCTTTTGCTTGACGGGAGGATATGCCGGATCAGTGGGTAATCTATGAACCACTAGATCAGTGCTGAGTCCTGGCATGTCGTCGTACGACCATGCGAAAATGTCTTTAAACTCTACGAGTGTTTTGATCAATTCCTCTCTCAGGTTGGGTTCAATATGGACACTTATTCTGGTTTCTTTGACGTCATCCGTGTTCCCCAGATTAACAGCCTCAGTATCGTTTAAGTTTGGTTTGGGTTTTTCTTCGAAATGACTTAATTCTTCACCGATTTCTTCTACGGCTTCATCATCGCCGTATTCTGACTCACTCTCGTCACTTCTTATTTCATGCGTTAATATTTCCAAACCCGATTGACTTTCTAGACTGGGTTGATTAATCTTTAAGCACGCCATATCATTAAGATCAGTTGAAAGAAGGCTGTTCAGAAAAGTTAAAAGAAGAAAAATAAACAAAATTAGACACGAAGGGAACCAAATTTCATTAATGGGAACAATACAAGGAAAAACAAACTTGCAAACTTAAATCAAAATGAACTAAAACAACTGGATTTTACTCCGGGGACAACCCCCAACACAAAATTTCGAAAGAAAACAATCCAAGACAAACTACCAAGACTCCTTCCGGACAGGGAGAGGAGTAGCCTTCCAATTATTCAGTTTTGCTTTTGGTCCCACAAACTGTATCTCGGTATGGCTGGATCCTTCACCATCCTCGAGCATACATACATCCGCGAATAGGTCCTCGAACTTCCTTAAGAACTCTTCGTCTGGCCTAATCATAGGACTGGGGACCTTTGTCGTCGGATGTCCTCTTACTCCGGACCTGACAAAAGATCGGGAAAGGCGTGGAACCGGCTTCGGGAGCACCCATGTCTTCTGCTTATTCTTCTTGGCTCGCTGGATGTCCTCTGATGTTGGCTTGAATCCCAAGCCGAAGGTTCCTACGTTTTCGACCACAGATACCGGTTGTATGATTCCTTGCAGAGATGCACCTAGACCTTTGTCGGGTATGAAACCATGTCTCAACATTTCATGCACCACCATGACGTCTGCAGTAATTATTCCGTCATCGGGAATGCATTCCCCTTCTGGAACTCGGTTGGCGGATACCACATCACAGATCTGATATACCCACGGCCCAATATCTTCTTCCGTCTCAACAAAGGGGACGATGGTGCCTGGTTGTAGATCGTTCTCTCCATGGACGACGATCTCCTGTTGGTCCCACTCAAACTTGACGAGTTGGTGTAGGATGGATGGAACTGCTCTTGCGACATGGATCCACGGTCGCCCTATCAGAAGGTTATATGACACCACCATGTCCAGCACCTGGAATTCCATGGTGAACTCCACTGGCCCAATCGTCAAGATTAACACTATGTCCCCAACCGATGCCTTGCCTCCTCCATCAAACCCTCGAACACATATGTTGTTCTTGCGTATCCTGCCGATGTCCACTTTCAACTTGTCCAGTGTAGAGAGAGGACAAATGTTAGCACTGGACCCATTATCGACAAGGATTTGGTAACCACCGACTCCTCACACTTTACCGTAAGATATAAAGCCTTGTTGTGCTCGGTGCCTTCCTCGGGCAATTCATCATCGGTGAAGGTGATCCGATTCGCTTCGAAGATCCTATTGGTGATCTTCTCCAAATGACTCACCGAGATTTTATCGGGTACGTGGGCCTCATTCAAAACTTTCATCAAAGCTTGTCGGTGTTCTTCAGAATGTATCAGCAAAGATAGCAATGATATTTGCGCAGGCGTTTTCTTCAGCTGCTCTAAGACAGAATAGTCATGCAGCTTCATCTTTTTCAAGAATTCTTCTGCCTCTTCGTCAGTTACCAGCTTTTTCAATGTTGCCGGAGTGATCTTCCTCAATTCCACAGCGGCAAAACATCTCCCCGAGCGGGTCAAACCTTGCGCTTCGCAAACTTCCTCTTTCACTTCCTTTCCTTTGTAGGTTGTTGTAATCCGAGCATAATTCCATGGAATAGCCCGGCTATCAGTTATTGGCAACTGTATTGCCGGCTTGATGATGAAAGGATCCATTCGAACACCTGCTACTGTCAAGACGGGTTTGGTTGCTACCCCCGGTACAACTATTTTTGCTTCCCCCGGCCTCACCGGTACTCCGCTCACACTTCCCTTTCCTGCTTCCGACCCTCCTGGTATGTCCTTCTTGCAACCGGGTGACTCATCAAGGCTTGGCCCTTTTCTCATTCCTACCCCGCTAGACTTGATCATCATTACAGTCTGGGAGGCTTTCTCCTTTCCTTCTTCTACCCGTACCAACTCGATCATGTTGGTCTCATGATGAGTTGGAAGTGGATTTTGGTTGATGTTGGGCTCTGTTGGAGTCTGGACCTCAATCCTGCGAGTGTCGATGAGTTCTTGGATGGCTGTTTTCAACCTCCAACACTTTTCCGTGTCGTGTCCCGGACATCCTGAGCAGTATGCACAATTTACTGAATGGTCCAGATTCTTTGGAAAAGGGTTCGGTAGCTTAGCCTCAACCGGATTTAGCAACCCTACTTGCTTCAACCGGTGGAACAGACTGGTGTAAGACTCCCCCAAGGGAGTGAAAGTCTTTGGCCTTGGCGCCCTGTCGCCCTTGAATGCCTGGTTCGGACGAAAACTCGCGCCCGAGGGGTTTCTGTAAGCTCTTGGGGGTGGATAATTGTTCTGCGGGTTTGGTGCACGCCACGGTGCATGGACGGGAGGTGCGGAATATGACTGAGCGTGATGGACAGTAAAATGGGGATTGGGTGCCGGATAGTAATGTTGCGGGTGGTTATACGGATTGTGGAAGTAATTTTGGTGGTGAGGTTGTGGCGGGTTATACTGGGGTGCGGGGCCTCTGTTTCTGAACCATGTTCCGGACTCGACTGCCGCGACTTCCTCCTTCCTCTTTTTCCCAAGTACTCCTCCAGTACCACTTTGGATAGCCTGAGTGGTGGCCTTCAATGCTGAATAGCTCATGATCTTGTTGGTTTTCAAACCTTCCTCGATCATAGCCCCCATTTTTATCACCTCAGTGAATGACTTTCCCACGGACGTCACCGGATGTCCGAAATAGGTTGGCTCCAGTGTTTGCAAGAAGTAATCCACCATCTCGTTCTCTCTCATAGGCGGATCCACCCTTGCTGCCTGTTCCCTCCAGCGGAAACCAAATTCTCTGAAACTTTCAGCGGGTTTCTTTTCTAACTTTAGCAATGACAAACGGTCTGGGACTATTTCAAGATTGTACTGGAACTGGCCAATGAATGCTTGAGCCAAATCATCCCACGTAAACCATCCGCTGGGATCCTGCCTAGTGTACCACTCTAGTGCAGATCCCCCCAAACTCTGACCAAAGTAAGCTATCAGAATTTCGTCCCGTCCTCCAGCTCCTCGCATTTTACTACAAAACCCTCGAAGGTGGGCTACTGGATCACCATGCCCCTCGTATAGGTCGAATTTGGGCATTTTAAACCCTGCTGGCAACTGGACATCCGGGAATGGACACAGATCCTTGTAAGCGACACTGACCTGGTTGCCCAAACCGTGCATATTCCTGAAGGACTGCTCCATGCTTTTAACTTTTCTAATAACTTCCTCATGTTCCGAACTTTGGAAGTGCTTTTCCGGTTCTGCCGGGTTATCCCAATGAGGGGTGTGTGGATGTGGTTCAGGAGCCCTGAAGGTAGGCTCGGGAGGATAGTAAGAATTGTCATGGATTTGAACATGCGGCTCACCGGGTGACTTTTGTAGAGTAGCAGGTGGGGGTGCCACAAAAACAGGGGTGACTGGAGGAAGATTTTGTTTGGCTGGTGGAATTTGGGTGACATAAGGGTTTTCCCCTTGGTAGTATGGATAGATTGGGGCGCTTGTCGAAGGATCGAGGGGTGGATGTTCTGGAGCGGATGCGATAGTAGGGCGGTTTGGTGAAGACTGTCCCCTGGCCCAGGCCAGGTGCATCTCTGTTATATGATGTTTCAACCGGTCTACCTCTTCTTTCATGATTTGTATCTCTGATCTCTCTTCCTCGAGGCTCTTACCGGAACTAGACATGCTTACTGTAATCGGTCCTTTGGATCTAGTACGGTAATGATGGCTGGCCAGTATATTCTGTCAAACCAACTGCTAAACTTTTCTGGAATATGCAACAAACTTGTTAGTTTACCGAGTTTGACAGATATGTTATAGCACGTTGGATGTAATGCACCTAACCAAATAACCCTTTCTACATGTACTCGTAACATGCGTCATTCCAGCTTTTCTCTTTTTTTTTTCTTTTTCTTTTCTTCTTTTTCTTTTCTTTTATTTTCTTTTTCAACTATCCTTGAAAGTCTTATTTAACCTTCGTATCCTTTCTTTTTAGTGGTGGTCGAATCTTATGTGGATTGCCTACGTATCACGTCCCCGCGTGAATCAGACCGAGCGTAGTTCTGGCAACAAGATTGTGGCAAAATTCAGTAACTTTTATATCAAATAAAACCTTAAAGTTACAAAATATGGCTTACAATAATCGACAAAATAGAGGAATGCTTGACTCGAAAAATGAAAAATGCCAACCAACTTGACTCAATATTTCAAAATACATTTTTAAATCAGAAGTCTAATGCTCTAAAATTCCTGGGAGCCCGCGAGGCATCATTCGGCCTTGCCGCGGGCCTTGGTGTGAGGTCCTTGTGTAGTCCCCTTAAATCTCTCATGATCTGATGAACATAGCCCATAACCGAAGCAAAAAGGGCAGGCCGGGGCATTTGTTCACAAGCTAAACACTTCATGGTGACATAGTGCCCGATTTCTCCAATTCCTGTCCTTGATCATGTCCCTTTCTCTGAGTAGCTGCTCTATCTGCTGGTTTTTCGCACCCAATCTTCGAGCATTGTTGGTGACTTGATCTAGGAGCCTATCTACTTGTTCTTGTAGTCGGGCCATCAAATCGTGACAACGGTCGAGGTCTGTTCTGGCATCTCGGGCTTGCTTGAAAACCCGATCCCTGAGGATAACATTTGCTTCCCTTAGACTAGTGATGATCTCAGTGTAATCTTCTTCTATCCGTTGCAGGTGAAGTGCATGTTGATGTGCTTCCTTTCTCCAGCTAGCTCGGACCCTCATTGTTTGGGCCTTCGACTCTTCCAATTCTCTTTGGACATCGGCAACTTGGCTTCTCAAACCCTTTATCAATTTTGCGTCTGCTCGACTCCTCAATTGTCTGTCAGCATCCCTTTTCATTTGCTGAATTTGAGCCCTCAAAAAGTCATTTTCCTGTGCCAACTTCTTTTTATCTCCTTCGTCGGCGGCGGCTTGCATATCTTTTTCAAATTGGAGATCTTGGACCCGTTGCTCTATCTTGCCGATCCTTGTTCTGTAAACCTCTTCCTTAGCCAACCAGTCCCATTGTTCTTGTGACGCTTCAGCAAATTCCCTGAGGTGAGGTCTTTTGGCTGGCCTTTCACCCGATGTTTCTCCTTTGTACCAAGTTAGATATCCGGGTACAACCTCTCCTCTAGCTCGATCCCGCACACAAGTGTTTGCCTCTAGATATTGACATTTGCTCCAGATTTGGCGGACCCTCGCTTCCGGGAATTGGCCGTCAGGGCCAATTTCAATAATCTGGGTACTCCGATCTTCTTCTTTGGGTACTATCTGGCACCTCCCGAGCTGTCTCAACACCCGATGGGGCGCATAAGGTTGAATGCTTTTAAGTCCCATTAAGAGAAAGGGGAACCTAGCCGCTGGCATGTACACGATTCTGTCTATCTGTAACCAACCCAACGTCCATTGTATTTGACTTGCGTTGAGAGCCTGAAAGTATGCCCTCCATGCCAATGTTCCTTCAGGCAGGACGGCCCTATCAATCCTTGTATAGAATTCGCTTATGCAAGTTTTCTCAACCAACCCATATCTCAAGAATTGGGTGCGGCGACACAGGTGCTCGATCATCCACATCTGTAGCAGTAAATTACAGCCTTCAAAAAAATCTCCTCCGGCTTTGCAGGTTGTGAGGGCTCGATATATGTCTGATGGTATCATTAGAGCAAGAGTACTTTCGCTTTGGTCAAGCAAAGTACTGACAATTCCGGCTATCTTTATATCAATATTCCCGTCTTTTCTCGGGAATACCACGAGTCCTAAAAAGGCTATCATGAAAGCAACTCGTCTGTGCTCCTCCCATTTCTGGCGATTACCCTTGCTGCATAATTTGTTTTCTGGCTTGTCGAAACCTCCCGCATGACCGTACCTTTGATAGATGAAGTTTAAAGTACAAAACCCTTGTGCTAGATCCTGGGTTACGTACCGTTCTGGCCGTCTTCAGTGAGTCTAAAAACCGGTGTACGGCGACAACCCTGGGGGCGATTAGATATTGATGCCCCAATGGTATATCGGTGTTTCCAATGTATCCGGTCATCTCCTCAACAATTTGGGGTGAGCTCGAAGTCCGAGAAGTGAAAGACATTGTGCGCGGAGTCCCAATATGTGACTAAGGCTCTTATGATGTCCCCACGAGGTTTTATTTCAAGCAGACATGTGAGACCCTTCAAATACTTTTTAACCCCATCCTGCCCTTCTTGGCCTAGATCATCCCACCATAGCCGTATTTGTACCGGGATTTTAGTCATGAGTGAAAAGGGTTCATTTTGAATCGTGCTCATCCTGCACATTTATTTAAAGAAAACGATCATTTTGGTTGGCAATGATTTTTTCAAAATTTACAGATTTTGGTATATTTTTTTTGAAAAATGGCAAGTTGGACCCGACGGGGGTTGCCTACGTATCTCACATCCGGTGAGAATCAAACTCGCGTAGTTCGGTCCGTCAAGACAAACTATTTTCTTTTATTGACCGACAAAGAAAACACATTTTGTTAAGAAACACATTTTCTTTTATTGACCGACAAAGAAAACACATTTTGTTAAGAAACCCATTGTCGGCAAAGTCAACCTTCCGTTGTCTTTTATTAGCAAACTATTGATTTTGTTGGTTAAACGCATTTTTGTTTTTTTTTCTGGAAATATCTATTTACCCACACTGTTTCCTTTTATTTTTCGTTTCTCCTCAGTATTTAAAAGCCGGTCAGCATGCAAGTTTGAATAAATGCTTGAAACAAACATGGCATAGCAGGATGGTCTTTCATTTCAGGTTGCCTGTCCTAGACGGACCCAACCCCTGTGTCGAGTCCCCTAAGTCAAATGCAACGTGATGCAAATAAGCGTTTCCTACTAGGGATCCGGTATGCGGTTATGTTATTCTAAGTTAAAAACCTCGGTGCATGATCTAGACTGTGTACCCAAGCGGACAACTCGGGCTGAGGAAGGAGCTCCTTTCCGGGAACCAAAAGGCCAACCGGCTTAGAAACTTTCCGATCCTCTTCATTATTTTGGGTATGACACTAACAGAATAAGGAGTCTCAACCAGTGAGCACATCCCCGGGGTGAGAAGTGAAGGGTTTGCGGCACAGTTTTATATACAGTTCACGTAATATCAAAGCGGTAAACATATAACAGTTTGTATATACAGTGCAACTAGTATCAAAGCGGTAGACATGTAGCACATTAATTAAACATGTAATAAAATCAGATATAGACAAAAACAACAATTTAACTGAGCTCGAATTCTTAAACCCTGAACCGAAGTTCTGGGTTTTCATCCCCAGCAGAGTCGCCAGAGCTGTCACACCTCCTTTTTACGCACCTGCGAGGGCGCGAGGGAGTTTTTCCAATTAAAGGAAAATCGAGACGGGATCCATATTAAATTCAGAGTCGCCACTTGGGAGAGTAATGGTGTCCCAAGTCACCGGTTTGATCCCGAACCGAGGAAATTTATGACTTTGTAATATAGTCTGCGAAACTAGAAAACCGGATAAGGAACTCTGTTAACCCGGGAGAAGGTGTTAGGCACTCCCGATTCCGTGGTTTTAGCACGGTCGCTCAACTGTACTTTTGCTTTTATCTGATTTCTTTATATATTTTAACTATGCATTTTTGATGCTCCGCTTTTATTTCTTAGAAGAATTGTGACGTCACGGAAACACATTTCGAGCCGCACCGCAACCAGTACGCCTGCGACTTTAGTGTATTTCAGTTCCGCCGAGAGTAAGGTTTGGGTCACATAAATGCGCACCCGCGTTTAGGAAAGTAATTTACTTATAAATCGCGCCTAAAGAGTCGATCGTCTTTATTAACTTTGGGAAAGGACCGCGAAATTCACTAAACGGTCCTTCCAAGTCTAAGTTTTTTATAACGACTAATTGAGGGCCCTACAATTGTTTATTTAATGCGGCGAGTCTCATCTCATTTTTATTAAGGTCATACCTAACAAATACTATATTTTCTACTTGTTTTGTCTCTAATAACAAAGAGAAATGTTAATTGTTTATCATTACCTATTAGTTTTATATTTTTGGGGCCACAAACTTGTAAGAGTCTAGGATTTAGTTCATATTGGGCTTGACTACTGCCCATGGTCCAATTTAGATCTAGTTGAAGCACAAACTAGACCATTTGTGTAAATATTAGGCTCAATGGCCCAGAATAGTCTAATTTCGGTATTATGTAACTAGGCCCATATACTTACTGCATTTGGGCCATTCAATAGAACCTTGACTCAAAATTAACCAATAGAAGACAATTTTCTGTTTTACTTCACTCTCAGGTTACTTAGATTTCAGTTTGTATTCAAATCGGTTAAGCTAATTAGTTACCAGAAAATTTGTTTTTATTCTGATAAGAAAATAATATTGAAGATGCTTCAGATTTTTAATCTAATCTACTTGCATATTATTGATAATCAGTTTTCGTGTTAATGATCTAGATCATAGTAGATATACACGAACTAAAGTGTACTGAGAATCTAATAGCAACGAAGTGATATATCAATTGTCCAGATTCTTATTTTATTTTTTAAGCAAACTATTGATAAAACAGGATTTACATACTTATCTTTACAATTAACTACTTGAACATTGAACACAATATTACTAATTCATAATTTTCGATCAAGCTACTATCATTATGCCTCTATTTATTTTTACACTGATTGTTAGTTATTATGAACTCTTAACCTGAACAAATTAACACTACTAATACATAATTTGAATTTTTTGAACATGTATTTAACTGATTCATATACCCATTACGTAATATATTCCCAGTAGACTACTGCTACTGTGATAGATTACGGAAACATAAAGTTCAAATAGTCACAGTCCATACAGTCTATTACATATTCAAGTTCTCCCTAATGAATATACATATATCTAACTAAATTTCGATATTGATTAAAATGACATGATAATTAGTAAGCTAAGTTTTATTTCTTCAATTCACATTTACAGCTTCAGGCAATAGTGATGTACCTGGAAATTAACAAAGTAGGGGAATAGAGATCAGCTAAAGCAATGAAGCAAAGTAGCAGCAGACCAACAGCAACAAACACCACAGCAACAAACCAGTGGTAGTCAATCCCCCACAACACTTAGCACCCAGACAAAACCCACAGCAGTAGCAAAACAACAGTACCAGCAGTAGCCAATCACAGTCACAGCAGCACAACAACAACAAACAGCACAACAACAACAAAACAGCAGCAGAACAATAGCACCAACAGAACAACCGCAACAAACACGACCACAACAGCCTCAAAAATAACAGCAGTGACAGAAGAACAAGAAGCCACAGCAGGAGCCACCAGTAGGCAGTGAATACCAATGTATTTGTATGAGTGTTTGTGGATATCTAGGCTGAATGTGTATCCCAGTGTTCTCTCTAAGGTTTTTTGAGTGTTTACAATGTTTTTTCCAATCCCCCTTCTGTCTGAAATGCTTCCTCTTTTATATACCAAGAAACACAGCTCCTCCCCTTTCAAATTATCCCCCCATGTGTTTACAGCTCTTAAGAGCACTCAGGAGAATTAAAGAAATGATTTCTGCCATCTTATTCCCTGACTTTGCTGCTTAAAGTTGTCTAAGTATGGGTTTAATTATTAAATCCCTGGACTGCAGAAACTGGTGGTACCCTGATGTACAGCAGGTTCCACCAGTCCAGTTCATGGGCAAGATAATTTTTAAATCCCACAATGTTAATTCTGATTAACTAATATTAGCTACATTCCATTAATCCCTAATTTATGATCAACAAACAATTGCAACTATAATCCCATAGTGATTTCGGATCCAATAATGAGTTCTACTGCCATAGTGTCCTAATCAAACAGACCCATACAACTAATCGACGATGTTCGTTTAATCGATTATAACATATTCGAACCGTTTAAACAAGCATGATAACGCGTCGATTCAAACAGTCATGATTCGTCACAAGTAACATAATGAAAGATAGGAGGAGAAGAACAGAATCATTTAGAAGAAAACAACGGATTCATTAAAATTAACAAACCAAACAGAAGTGAAAAGACAAAGAAAGGGGAAGGTCTTACCTCATAAACTCAAAAACGTAGGCGACTCGGATTCGAACTCGATTTATTGAAGCCAAACGGGTCTTAATTGAGGTGTTCTCTGTTGAGAACACCTAAACTAAGATCCATCGGACCTCAATTTCCCCCCAATTTATCCCCTTTTAACATTACGGTTCCTGGAGCTTGTTTTGGGGCTTTACCTGCTCCGGTCAGATTCGAGGAGAACTAACCTTGGTGGGGTCGTGGGGAAGGTCTGGGGAGGCTATGGTGCAAAGTTGGGGCGGTTTGGCGTGGGTTCGAGTTTGACTCGAATCTTCAAATGAAGATTCGAAGATTTCCGGAATGATTCGAGGTAAGGGAAGGATGGATTCGTAATGGGGGAGGTGAGGGGAAGATTTGGTGTTAAGATGGTGGCCGTTGGCCTACCGGAACCGCCGTGAGGCGATTTCCGGCAGGTGGAGCACGGTGGCTCACGGCGGCGATGGGGCTGGTCTCTAAGGTTGAGAGACGGGAGTGAAAATGAAAATGAAAAAATGGGTCTGGGGGGTGTTTGGTATGCTGAAATGAACGGATCAATCGGAGCCGTTGGATCAGATGATCTGAACGGCTCAGATCGATCAAGGGTGATAAAACAGGGTCGTTTGGTTTAGTGAGGGAGGGTGGACCGGTCCAGTGGTTTGGGCCTGGTTATATTGAATTGGGTTTTGGCCCAATCCAAATTCCATGTCTTACAACTAGCCTCCATGTTGCATTATATGTATATATATATATATATATATATATATATATATATATATATGTATATATATATATATATATATATATATATATATTAACTTGTAACACAATTAATTTTACTACAATTATCCTACATAATTAAATACCAAATCACATAATTGTATATTAAATGACACAAAGGCGATGAATACGATTTTATAATTTTCTTTCTTTAAGAAATTAAACATGGTTCAGTTAATTCCTAAACGCGCAATTGAACTCCGAAACGCGCGCGCGACACATATTTTTGTATTTTTTATTAATTTTAAACAAATACATGCACAGAGAAATACAAACAACAAGTAAAATAACAACAACAAAAGGAAATCAACTAAATCACACGCAACACGGAGCTATCTTATTTTTTGCATTTTTTTTAGGAGTAATTCTCATGCAGGGCAAAAATCACGTGCTCACAATTAGCACCCCGTTATGTTGTAAATACATGGTTTATGTTTTTATATCAGTGCTAGAGTCTATCGGGTGATTTAGGAGTGATTTGGATTGAAAATGAGGCATATAGCCTTTTTGAAGGAAACTTGAATAAGGAAAGTCAACCCGGAGTTGACTATTTGGTTAAAGAGCTCAGAATCGGATTCTGATGATTCGGTTAGTTCCGGGAGGTGATTTGTGACTTAGGGGAGCAATCGGAATTGAATTTGGAGGCCCGGTGTAGAAATAAGCTTGAATTGGCTAAGGTTGAATTTTGGCGAAATCCGAACGGTAGGTGAGATTTTGATCCGGGGGTCAGAATGGAATTCCGACAGTTGAAGTAGCTCCGTTAGGTGATTTTGGATGTGCCTGCAAAATTTCAGGTCATTCGGACGTCGTTTGGTCGGGTTTTTGATGGAATGTGCAATTCGGAAAGTTTTAAGAAATTTAGGCTTGAATCCGTGGGTAATTGGTGATTTTGATGCTTAGGATGGTGTTTTTATGATTGGAACAAGTTCGTATCGTGTTTTGGAGTATGTTGGTGGTTTTCGTTGGGGTCCCCGGGGTCCCGGGGGCCTCGGGGTGAATCCGGACCATTATCCGGCACTTTGAAACAAGAAAAGGCCTGCTGAAATCTGCAGATCACTGGGCACCAGTTAAGCCTTCGCGTTCGCGAGGGCTAGGCCCGCGTTCGCGTAGGCTGAGGGAAAATGGTAATCGCGTTCGCGTTTCTGGGGGACGCGATCGCGTAAGAGGAAAGTTTTGATCATCGCGTTCGCGTGGGGTAGGCTCGCGTTCGCGTAAGAGGAAAAAGAGAAGCCACGCGTTCGCGTGGAATGGGACGCGAACGCGTAGAGGAAAAATCCGTGGCTGGGGAGAATGGTCTTCGCGGACGCGTGACTTCATGTCGCGTTCGCGATGAAGGAAATAAGCAAGGCATCGCGTTCGCGTAGGGTACATCGCGAACGCGTAAGGTAAAAATGGCTGGCAGTGAGTTTAAGTTCAGAACAGAACCAGTCGCGGGTTTAATACCCAAAACCCCCATTTTTGAGTTCCAAGAGAATAAATTGACGGGAGATTGCTGGGAAAAATTCGGGGTTTCATTGGAGGTAAGTTTAGTGGCTTAATTACATCATTTTAACATGAAATCCTTGGTTAAATTCCCTGTAAATGGAAGATTAAAGGTGGGTTTGAGCCCTAGGCCTAAATTAAAGAAAAACACTAATTTGAGTGGGCAAATGGAGTCCGATTTTGGTAAATTTTATATGCCTAGACTCGTATCGAGATGAGGATTCCGAATATGTGACTTTTGTAATTTTTCGACAAGCGTACCGAAAGTCGAGTTTTGACAACTTTGGAAATTTTGATGTAAATTGAGTTGTATTGATTGGATGTCGTCCCATTGGCCTAATTTGTTGTGTTTCTACTGTATTTGATCAGATTCTACGCGTGCGGAGCTTGATTCTCGTGGCAAGGGCATTGCGGAGTAGTCGTCGCGCCGTATTGAGGTGAGTAATAGATGTGGGTGATGACCGGCGGGTTCGAAACCCCGGTATACCACTTTGTGACGCTGTATAGCGGCGAGATACATACTCTCTTGTGAGTGCGGGGTCGATTGTGATTGGGGACTATGGCTTAGTCCGACTTGTTGATACCGTGTTATGACATTGGCTATTCTTGAGCCGTCGAACCTCCTTCTCGGATGGTTGCATACTATATATATTGAAATATTGGCTACTCTTGAGTCGAGGAACCCCCTTCTTGGGCGGTTGAGTATACTTATGGGCCGTGAGCCAGTTATTGGATCCCGCGAGGATCGTTATTATTGTCTTATCATATTGACATGCTAGTTACTACCAATCCGTAGCTATTTCTGTTATCATGCTATTTCCAATCTCTGGAACTTGGTATTACTGTTTTCCAACTGAAAAATGATAAAAAGGTTTTCAAAACTACTTTTGAGCCTGCGAGGCTGTATTTGCATATTAGCCGACTGGTAGTGGATCGGGCTGCGCGCCGCAGCAGTATATATGTTGGATCGGACTGCACGCCGCAGTGATATTGTGCTTGGGCTGTAGGAGCCCCTCCGGAGTCTGAACCCCCACAGTGAGCACGGGTACCCAAATTGGATCGGGCTACGCGCCGTAGCGGTCATATCATGCATTGCATTGCATTTAGCTACATCCGCTAGTTGTTATACTGTGTTGCTGGTACTTGTTGGTACAGGTACAGTCGATATTGATTCTGTGACAGGGTATTTGATTACAAGCTTTACATAGTGCTTTATTGCGGATTTCTTATCTGCGCTGTCTTACCCTTGTTTATTACCACCGAGTCTGGCAGTACTCATTTTACTCCCTGCACCTTGTGTGCAGATCCAGGTACCTCTCAGCAGTGATCCAGTAGCTGTGCGAGGCGACATTTGTGGATATTCGAGGTAGCTGCCGAGTCCGCAGGACCCGATATTCCTTCTTACTGTCTCTTGATTTTGTATTGACTTTTCTTTCCGCACTTGGTACCTTGTAAACTTTTATACACTCATGTTCAGTAGAGGCTCATGACTCTTGACCCTTCGGTCTATGGGAGTTGATGTATTATGGGACTTGGTTCCCTGTTTTCGTTATATGTATCGCTATTGCTTCGTGATTTGATATGCTTAAATGGGCAAAAGAGAGCTTCTAGCTCCGTTATTGTTATTGATTGGTCAGGCTGGCTTAGCAATGTGCTGGGCGCCATCACGACCAGATTTGGGGTCGTGACATTAGCTTAATTGTAGAGAGTTGCAGTATTTACTTTATTGTTGTTATTTTAGTCTTATTCTTATTCGAACTGCTCGATATTATTATTATCATTATGTTATTATTTCTCGGTAGGGCCCTGACCTTCCTCGTCACTACTCCATCGAGGTTAGGCTTGGCACTTACTGTGTACCGCCGTGGTGTACTCATGCTACTCTTCTGCACACTTTTGTTGTGCAGATCCAGGTACATCAGATCGGGCACATTACAGGTGATTTAGGAGCACTTTCACGAGACTTGAGGTATGAACTGCTACGTCCGCGGATCCGGAGAGTCCCCTTCTATTCTCATTAGTGATATCAGTTGTTTCCCTTATTTCCGTTGTATAGACATTCTTGATACATAGAGCCACAGTTGTACTCTTTCTTAGTCTGTGTTGCCCGTGGGTTTTCGGGTCTTGGTAGTATGTTGCCTAGTGGTATTTGGCGAAGTGTATGTGCCAAGCATCACTTATTACATTTCATTTACATTATTCTCATGTTATCTTATCTTTTATTCCATGAAATTGTATATTCCGCATCGTGTTAGGCTTACCTAGTCGCGAAGACTGGGTGTCGTCATGACAGGTTCACGATTGGTGAACTAGGGTCGTGACAATTTGTTTCCTCGACAAATTTCTTTTGAGTAAATGTCAGCTTCAGCTTGTGTGTCGTAGTTCTAAACTTTAAATTATTTGGTCTGACTACAAAGTAGTTCATACGATATAAGCGAAGTTCATGTATCTTGTTCCTTAAAAACTTAACAACATACTTTCCGATTGTAGCATGTATACGATCCCCCTGGAAATTAAGATTCATTATTAATGCAGTATTTGTTGAAGACAACCAATGTAAGCACATATGTAAATTCATCACTCTGTGAATTTGTTAAAAAATGTAATTAAAAAAAGTAGAATACTACAGTTCTTCATAATCAATAGCAGGAAAAAAAACTGAAAATTGCATATACAAACATAATTTGTATATGTTCATCCGATGATGGAGTAACCAAGTAAAGTAGTGGGTAATATTTGCAGAACTTATATATTTTGAAAAGTACAAACGGTATTAAATAGACGAACAATTCCTCTTAGTTTGAACAATAAATCTATTATGGAATGCTAAGTAATGCAGAATAAAGAATTTTCATATGGAATGCGACTACATTAGTAAGTTTAAAAATATGATAAACTTGAATATGTTACCTTAGAATCTTGTAAAACCAATTCAATCAAAAACGGCATTTGCGGGTTAAAGCGATCCGGCATTATCCACATTCGAACCACTCTAACTTTGAGATTCCATTGCATTGTGTTGGATGATATTTGTTTGATATCATGAAATTGTGCGGCCATATTTGCAAAGTAATTGCAATCAGACTTTAGTACATGAAATGTAAAGATGAAAAAGTTTTGAAAATATAAAGCATACAAATCATGGAGTTATAGCTTTGTATATAAATATAGGATTGAGCAGTTGGAAAAGAAACCACACCCGCGCGGCAGTCAAGTCCGTTGCTTGACTCAACCTTTCCTTTACAGCCTTTGGCCAATTTTCACACGGCAACAAATTTGGCCCCAAACAAAATTTAGGCAACAAAACAGGAATTTAATAACACCAGCATATACGGGAACAATTTCCCAACCTTTGCATTAATATAGAAAATATACAAAGGACCCTCACTTTTGGCAAGAACACAAGTCGTTCTTGGCCAACACTAAGACCTGCCCACTGCCCAGTCTTAGGCCTCATTTGTTTGCACTTAATGGAGGTCTGAATCTTAATCATTCAAATCTCACACATTAAGTACATTTGTTTTGAAAGTCTGAATCTTAATTATTCAGATCTTAATCATTAAGTGTGTTTGTTTTTTTTACTTCACAACAACTTAATAGGTCTGAATAGGTCTGTATGATTAAGATCTATAACAGAGACTTAATTTTATTAAGATGCTATCACATATTCATTATTAACTGTTGTCACCGCCTACCATTATCAACTACCACTATGTCACCACCACCACCATACTCAACCACCACCACCACATACATCCCTCACCACCTCCACCACTAGCACCGCCCATCATTATAACTCACCACCACCCACCTACCACCTTCCTCAATCACAACTACTACCACCACCCGACATTATTAACTATCACCACCCACCACCACCATCCTCAAACATAATAACCACCACTACTAATCACTACTAACTACTAGCATGAACCACCATCATCAACCAAAACTACCACCAACCACCGCCTCTAGTCGGCATTCACCCATTAGTCATCACCACCAACTATCATATTTTAAAAAACTATATATTTTATTGATAGAATATTAGATTAGTTAGTATTTCATTTGAATTTTATATTTATTAATTTTCAAACAAAGATAATTTTATACATTCAGATGTTAAAAAACAAACAGTCTTAATTATTTCTATTCAGATCTTAATACACATCTTAATATATTCAGATGTGTATTCATATTCTGATGTCTCAATCTTAATACACATATTGATATTTAGATGTATATTCAGATTCATACGTCTTAATCTTAAAAAAAACAAATGAGGCCTTAGTCCCTTTTGAAACACTAGAAACCCTCACGTTTCTCTCATGTTTCCCACTATAATTTCCCACACGAAATTATACTCTACTCCTGCCTAAGTCACAAAGGCCATATTTATAACATATAGGCAGCCTTAAGACTTGGCAGCACATGACACACATTACCTACAGCTTTTACACTTGTCCGGCTAAGATTAAATCTTGTTCCTAACTTGTAGTTGACATCCCCAACTGCTTAGGCCATAATAATCATGAAATGACACACTATACAAGCATTATCTAGTCATGATAGATCATGGGAGATCATGGCCACAAAATAAGGTAACCGCCAACTGCTTTCCATGTGCATGGCATGTGCTTCTCTCACTTGGCCAGCTGCATCTCGCCCAAGACATGCTCTGTGCCATGCCTTAGTTCGTTTGAACATTGCTCCGCACCAATGTCTTGCCCGCAACCCGCTGCCACAGTTTTCCCGCACACGCCCGGTGCCATTGCCGCTCAAGCACTGCCTTGGCCTTGTTCCTGCCTTGTTTGTGCCAACCTTCATTTCCCTCGTGTCATTGCTTGTATTTTCTTTCACATAGCCTTGCCTTGGCTATTGAAAGCCATCAACATCATTCTGCATTCCCGCTTTGACTTATCTTAGCCCACATTTAGCTGTCGCAACCCAACCGTGCCATCCGACTGGTTTTTGGCGCGCATGCCATGCCATGCCGCCCAACTTCAACCATGCTGCCTTCTCAAGCCTTTGCCAACCACGCCTTGCCTATGCCAAGGTCTTGGCCAATACTCGTTCATAACAGCCCGTTACCCGCATGATCGTTCCGCCCGCACGTAGGCCAATGACAAGGTCATCACGCCCAAATCCTTGCCACAGCCGCACCACGCCCGATGTTCAAAGTCGGGGTCCTAACAAACCACCCGCACCCTTTGAAATCGACGTCCTCGTTGAGCCATCTTGGTTAATTAGCCCCAAGAGGTTGTTTCCATTCCCAGCCCCTTTGGCTACATTAACACTTTTTCCATGGATTTTGTCCGGAACTGTGGTCAATAACTATTCCCACGAATTTTGCCACTGATCATCTTGCCACTGCCACGAACTACTCCGACCTTTTTTGCCAACCTGGCTCTGATACCAGTTGTCATGCAGTCCACCCCACTTTAGGAGCCCATCAGCCCATGATTTTTAAATAATTTTGTTGCCTAAGTTTAACATATAAATTATATGTTTATTCATTAAAAGCTTTACTTTTTATTTGGAAATGTATACAGGGCCACCAAAAATTGATTTCCTCAAATTTCAAAATTATATTTAATAAGTTAAGCATAAATATTACCTTCACATAATGGTATCTCATTTAAATCAGGTAGAAGTTGTTGTTTCTCAAAATTTGAACTCAACGAAACATCTTGGAAATTATGCTCTTCCATTGATATTGGATATTCTTCTTGACCATAAGATGTCGAAACATGTCGAAAACTCTTATGTGCGGTTCCACTAAATCGAGGAGAATTTAGAAGATTCTTTATGTCATGTAATGGTTGTTTTTCTTTCCCTTTTTGAGAAGTATTCCCTGTGATATTACAAAAAAATGATTTATGTTAAAAATAAAATAAATACAAATTAAGTAATTTATAGAATTTGAAAATATATGAAAATAGTGACAACTTTTTACAGGCAACAGTTATTATGTAAAACATGTTAACATGTAACATATATTTTTAAGTACAGGTTCGTCAAGATAAAGTTTAACTATATTATAAAAATGATGTTGAAAAAATTATTTGAATTAGTCAGACTTGCAATTAAAATGTTAACTGCCTATCAAACAACATGTTAAATTACAACGCTAAAAAATATTGTATTAATACTATTCTAAATATTAACCCTAATCAAATAAATAATTTTTTTTTACAAAATATAAACATAGCAAAGAAAAGATTAAATATTGAAAAAAATTTGAAATGTAAAACGACAAAAACCAAAATTCAAGGGAAATTATAATTTTATGTTTATAACAAATATGTATTAATTATATTACAGTAAACAAAAGCAAAGATATAATAAAATTAAGCAGTTAATTTATAAATTAGTCTATTGGCGCATATGAGATAAAAGTAAATATGTTAAAAATTTTGTCAGAGTAGAAAAGCTGAATTTTAACTTCCTCAATTAATTTAAGGTATAACAACAAAGGACATATTTACCTTGTAATAATGGCAACTCATTTAAATTCGGTAAAAGATGATTGCTTCCCAAATTTGAAGGCGAATAAGCATATCGAAAATGTTATTGTTGCGTAGAATTTGGATAATGTTGTTGCGATTGACATGCTGAAACTTGTTCATACATCTTTATGGATCCACCACGTAATTGAGGTGAATTCATACAATTTGTTATATTTGGTAATGATTGTTTAGTTTTTCCTTTTTCGAGAAGATTCTGTCTGATAGTAGTAGAATGGATAACATCTATAAACCATAAAATTTTAAAAGAGGTCACTTTTATACGTGGAAAAAGGTAACAAAAGTATCAAATAAAAGATAATTAAATAACCTATGTATCTTGAAGGGGTATTACATAAGATTTGATATGGTTATTAGAATACTAATATTTCTGTAATTGCAAATGAGTAAAGCATGTATTACAGGGAGTAATAAAGACTATTAACCTGCATGTCTATTAATCAAAAGTCGCTACAATTACAAATGTTATAAAATTTATAAATTGCATAAGATGTATGAGATGGGTAAAAATGTAAAAAATGATAAGAAATATGACATAATATTTTTTAAATTAATTATTCAAACCAAAAGTTACCAAACCGAAATAAGATACATAATAAAGTATACAAACTTGAAGTAAGACGATACATAATAATACAGAATTTCGCGCGGGTACGGATGACAAATTTGTAACGATATATATTTAGGACAATTATTTTTAGACTTACAAATACATTAACCATGTAATCGCATATATTAAACTGAAAAAATAGTAGTACAAATAAATTTAAGAACAAACCGAATTTAAGTCAAATTGTTTTAAGAACTGCAATATTACTCATAATCTATATCAAAGTTGTCATACCATTGGATGCAAATTTGACTCTTTTCTGCTGCTATATGATTATGCGATTTTTTCTTGCGATTTTTTTGTTGTCTTCCGTGTCAAAAAACTATTAAAACAGAACTCTACCCGACAATTTGTTGAGTATTCCGCAATTCTAGCACAAATTATGTAGGGCTTGTTGGCAAACTGTTTAGATAGCATATTTAAAACTTAGTACATAATATTTTGATATGCTGATTAGAATTGTTCATAAATGTTATACTTGCAACTGAGTAAACCATGTATAAAACCAACTAATAAAGACGATAAAGCTGTTCGACTACTCATCAGAAGTACCTACAATGTACAAATGCTGTAAATTTTAAAAAAATACATAAGAGGTATGGGATGCGTAAACATATTAAAAATGATAAAGCATATAACATAGTATAGGTTAAAGTTATGCAATGATATATCAAATATTTAATATTTGGAAGAAAGACGATATATAACATAGTAGAGATTAATATGGTTTACGGATAAGAAACTTGTTACGATATATAAGACACATATTTTTTATACTTTTAATTAAATTTCAGCATCTAATGCATCTAAAAAACTGAACAAATACCAGAAGAAAAAAATTCAGTATGACGTTGAATTTACGTATAATTGTTTAAACAACTGCAATATTACTCATGATCTATATAATGTTAAATTTTCATACCGTTGCAGTAAAAGTCAGCCTGTTTCAGATTGTGTATGCATGATTACTTTAATCTTGTGAATATTTCCTGTTATTCATATAGTATATAATATATTCATATAGTATATAATATATGTTGCAAATACTATATTTCAGAGGAAAATAATACTTTATCAGATTTTTTCTACAACAACTATAAATTGAGTTTTCATATGACCCCGTACAAAGCCTTATATGAAAGGAGATGTTGTTCTCCAGTTGGTTGTTTTGGGCTTAGAGACAGGACGTAAATTCAAAAGGGTAGATTACTAACCTGAGGAGTTTCTTGAGTGCAGCAATGGCCTGCTCGTAGGATTCGTCTGATATATCTTCTCTCTGCAAATCCACATTTGTATCAGAATTTTTAAAAATATGATACTTAAATTTCTCTATCTTAATTACTGTGTCTAGAAGGCATAACAAACAAAAATTCAAAGAGAGGGATGAAGCAACCTAAATACGATATGAAATAATCAAATAATGGAATTATAAATGATGGAATTATTATAGTGGGGAAGTGGGGAGGATGTGAAGGGGGATGTGAATGATATGGTTGGGATGTGAGGAGTGTTGGGTGTTAGTGGGAAATCATGGGGTAGTGGTAGTGTGTTGGTAGTAGAAGTTTAACAATTCCTTCATGCTGAAAATGGGTTGAAACGTGGATGTAACTGCAAAGGTAACCATTTCAATTGTTCAAAAATGATAAAATTAATTCTTAATTAAGCATAAATGTATGTTATCCTTTTATAATTCCATCATTATAAATCATCCACCATGATTTCTACTTAATCTCTTTAATTTTAACGCAAAGTATTGAAGAATAGAAAATATGTTATTCAACTTGAACTGTAGAAAGTGATGTATAGAAAATAATTTGAGTTGCTTTAATTTCCATTTTTATGCAAATGTTGCATTTGCGAAGCAATATGATTGAAAGCAACACGAAGATAGGAATGGTAAAAGCTGGTATTATTAACTAATGTATTAATATATCAGCAGTTTAGACAAATGGAAGCACTTTTGAAAGTGAAAATGGAAGCAAAATATGGTATAGACACTTGTTAAAATATTTAATCTCAGTTGGCAATTTAAACGTAACAGCAGTTTTGACAAACATACTGATTTTAGTTGGCTATTTCAATATAAAACATATATGTATCATGATTCTGGTTAAGTTTGACAGTTGCTCTCCATTCTGATTTGCCGATAGTAAAAGAAATAATCATTTAGCTAAGTTTTATCTTATTAGCTATAAAATGTAGTAAAACCTACTTATGTCAACATCTATCGACAGAGTAACTACACAGATTCTGCATTATATTGAAGTTAGTACGATGGTAAGCCAAGCGAAAACATTATAGACAGTACGTTATGTTTGACATGGTCGAAGTAGTTAGAAGTTATATGTTAATATGTAAATTTCTTTTGTGCGAGCCATGAATTGTTCAGTCTATTGAATTACAAGTGATGCTTTCTGCGAAGGAAGAGTGTTGCCTCTCTATTCCATCTGCTATGGATTTCCTTTTGAAGGTTTATAAGTGTATTTTTCATGTGGATCATGACTCCACCAATAGTCCTCTGCTGCAGTGAAACCATTTCTTTTACAGCACTTGTTTGCTATCTTCATTGGAAAGCAGGGTGTAACCGTTAAGTGTATTCAAGATGAATGTTGTTGCACTTTTCGAATAGTTGGAGGAGGTCATTGTTTCTGTAATTTACAAAAAATTTCTATTATTGGGAAAGTTTCACGTGATTATAAAGTGTTACATCTTATTTAAGTCCAAATTGGCTGTACTAAAGCAACATATTTAATAAGTTAGTATTTTTTTTTAAGTTCATTATGTAATACTGTTAAGAAATAATGAAGAGCAAAATTACAGGTAATCTTGCTAATAAATAACAAACTTTTATATATTAAAAAATTACAAGAACTTGTAGAGACGGTTCTCCCATTCAGCTTCAAATTTAACAATATAAACCCAAAAAGGTTCACTTGGCCAAATCTCGTGATAAATTTCAGTTAAAATACTACCTAAAGGTTGTGCAAGTGAATCTACTAAAATCATTAACGCTTGCCAAACATATAGTTTACTTTCCTCAATAGATTGAATTAGAGCATCTCGGGTAAACTGATAATTTCGAAGGGGTTCAGCTAGTGAAGCCTTAAGCTCTTGAAATTTCTTTTCTCTGTCCCTTCGTTCAGCTCTTTGATCCCTTAATTTATTTTGAATCGCCGTTGGGTCATTCCTGATGACTTCGGGCTCCGAGTCAGAATCATTACAGGTATATGTTCTGCGACGGCGTACCCTTCTACGTTGTGTCGTTCGTTTACTTCGAAAACGTCTAGTTTGCGTAATTAGAACTTATCGTTGTTCATCCATATCTGAAATAGGAGCAAAGAAACAATAGTATAGTAATTGTCAGACTGGATTTTTAAAATCAGTTTAATTAGTAATGAATCAATGACAGAGTGTGCCGACATATATAACAATAAGTTGTAGAAGGATATCAATCGATATTGGAACAAAAACTAATAATTCCAATAAATCACATAAAATTTACTTAAGATATAAGTTATGCAACTGTACAGTCAACATTCATAGAGGTATTGAGTCAGATGCAACATTCATAGAGGTATTGAGTCAGATGCAAAATACATGATAATTAAAAAATATGACATTTGTTAATTAGTCCAACGAAAATGAAATGAAAAAAATATGAAGTAGGAAATATGGACTATTTGTAAGCAGACATCTAAGAGACACTTTATAAGCAATAAATATATAAATCGCAAATGTGCAAAGAGTGGATTAAAGGTCATACCGTTGTTATCGAAAGAAAATTTAGATTGTTTCTGCTTTCGTATACCCATTCGATTTTTTCTGGCTGGTCTGTTCTCTTCTTCCATGTTAAATTGAGTCGTAAGTGGCATACTTGTGAGAAGTTATAGAGCCGTCTATTGAAAAGAAGGCAGTTGATGATACAGGCTTATTTAAAAAGTAGGTGTACAGAATATACTGTAATCAAATTAGGAAGTGTAGTTTAGTCAAATTGAGAAGGCTTTGTACAGAGAATTTTTAGCTAATATTTTTGGAAATTCCTCTATTTTTGTTTTTGTCTCACTTTTTGTTCTTGTCACCCCTATATTTTATGTCATTTTATAAGTGATGGAATGATTATAGTGGGGAAGTGGGGAGGATGTGAAGGGGGACGTGAATGATATGGTTGGGATGTGAGGAGTGTTGTGTGGGAGTGGAAAATCATGGGGGTAGTGGCAGTGTGTTGGTAGTAGAAGTTTTAGAATCCCTTCCTGCTGAAAATGGGTTGAAACGTGGATATAACCCTGCAAATGTAACCAAGGATCATTTGTTCGAAATGTTTTACTTAATTCTTAATTAAGCAGAAATGTATGTTATCCTTTTATGGCTAAATAAAAAAATAAGTACAGTTTTTAAAAAATGGTTAGTTTATAGCTGTTGTGTCTGTTCAAAACAGGGGAATTTTTGTGGTTTTTCATGTGGAATAAGAAATAGTAATGGACAGTCTGAACTGTTGTTTCGGTTCTTGTTATTGTGGCGTTGTGTTATGAAGTACTTCTGTAGTTTTTTCCATGACCATCTGTAGTTATGGTATTTTTACCTATGTTTTGGCAGTGCTTGTGTTTTGGTTTCAATTTATTTAACAACTACCTTCGTTATTGTTGCTGTGAATTATTTTGTTTTCTCTTATCTTTGCGTCGTTGATCCTAAAAATATTTATTTCATAAAGAATATACTATTAAGAACAAATGCGCTATATTAAGACTTAGCAGTGATGTTTGTTTATGCCATCTGAGATATATATGCTAACTGTTTTTAAAACAGGAGCTAAACCAGCTACATTTGATGAGCAGAGAGGGGTATCAGTGATGGTAACCATCATCCGTTTATGTAATATTTGTGGCTGCGTGTTGTATTTTTTAATCACATCAACAGATAAGTTGCTATACAACACTTCATGTACTTGGTCGGCTAGAAAACTACCAGAAGCACTTCCAGCAGAATTGATGTACTGAAGAATTCATATTGGCATAACCAATTGTGAACTGAACGCGTTAAGGTGACAATGTAATAGTATTGCACTGGTTGGTTTTCCAAGGCCATCAGTAGGATTACCTTCTACGTTCCCTTTGTTATTTCCTTGTGCATCCACAGTTCCTAAGTTTTTTAATCCAGTTTGCATAATTTGATGCATTGCCGTATTGGCAGTAGGTCCAAAGCCATCTTGGGCTTGGAACTGTAGTGGATGCTGCTGAAATTGGAGCATTTGTTGTTTTTGTTAGTGCAATGGAAGGGCGATCAGTTTTAAACGCAGTTTGGAAATAGGGACCCCAGGTTGCTATTGTTGTTGCTGTTGCTGGTGCAGAGGAGCCTGTGTTTGTTGCATCTGGCTTCCGGGTTGGGTAGTCGATCGAGCTTCCAAAGCAAACAGAGATGTTAAGATAATAAGTTAATATGCAATTAGCCAATCAAAAGGTGGAAGTTGGACACTTAACAATGCAGTTAAAAATTTGTCTGTTAAGCTTTCACAAGTGTCCTATTGGTTAAAAGTTATCTGTCGTAATTCTTACTATATGGCAGATATTGCATAATAATGACCGCGAGGATTGAGCTGCCAAAAGACATTTTCCTCAGTTGGCCTGGGTCAACCAATATAGATGGACAGAAGTTATAACTTTCTGCAGTTGCAGCAAATTTTCTAGAAGTTGATTATCTGTTTTTCTTTTTAAATGGAGTATGGTATTTGCTGGAATCTTTCCTGCAGGAAACTTCAAACCATGTGCACCCCAGACTTTCCTATTGATTGGGCTTTGGTTTAGTGGTTGTGTGGGTTAGACGCACATCATGGATCCGAATACTAAAGAAAAAAACTTGATATTTAAGTTTAGAAGGCTAGAGAGGCAGCGTACTATCAGCAAAGTTTTGAACCGTGCAACAGCGACCCTCGGGGATTTCTCAGTTATGACAACAACAACTACGCCTCAGACTCAGTTACAAAAAAAAAAAAGAAAAAAGTCATCTTAAATAAATAACAGCAAAGTCGAGGACATACTGTTCAGGAGAATTTGCTGAACTTCCAGGGTGTACCTCGCGCAGAGAGTTATGAAAGGACACATCAGGAGCAGCGCCAGCAGAGATACATGCAGCTGAAGAACTATGAAAACCCTTGAATCCAAATCCTTCATAAACATTTGAATTGTCCTTGCTCTTTACAACATTGTATGTGAAATATCCATAAAACATGGTTCAGTTGTGAGCCCTTCCGAATGATATACTTTTAAAGAGTCCGGACAAGACATACCACTGAAACGGATGTCGGATACAGCATCTATTTTTCGGTGCTTTGTGATGCTATATAATCCTTCTGCTTCTGTATTACACTGTTTTGTCATTGTGTCGATTGTCTGTATCTGACATGCAATTCTGTGCGTCTTGTTTGTGTTTTAGGCCAATTAGATGCTGCTGCTAAAATGTGAATTTGTTTGACGTCATACAAATTAATGACCTTCCAACTGTGTTTCTGATGTCAGGATCGTTCTACATTCTAATTGTTACCTTTAAGGTCATTGAATGCTTATGATGAATGTTTCTTACCCTTGAACAGAAGGCAAAGATTTCCGTTGGAAAGCATTATTGTGGCTCGGTGCATGATGTTTGTCTTTCAGGACATACTTACTTTCTGTTAGATGGCGGGTGATTGTAGGTTGAGGCTACGTATATCATCTGTTGGATGGCAATGCATTTAATGCGGATTTGGGAATGGATTCAGGAGGAATAGAATATGGATTAATATATCATGTGGTAACAGAAGGAAACATGAGGATTTGGAATGTGAAATTTCGTCCATCCCCCAAAACATGGTTCAGTTACCATTGCTTTTAAGTTCACTTATGCCATATTTGCTGAACAATATATGTGTTAGTTCTCAAAAGCAGCAAATGCGGCCAATACATTATCAGTCATCTGCAGAAGGTATACATTGCTTATATCCTGATAGGAAGATATTTTGGTGCACAGTTTCATTTGTTGGAGATGGGTTGAACAATAACATAGTACTGGGTCAGTATGATAATTTGCTGTCATTTCACAGAAGTGATTTGCAAAGTCATAAGTAATTGGATTGTAACCAACGTACTCATAGTCCTGCAATGCATGTCAACAGAAATCTCAGTCTGTATGCATTATAGGAATTGCTGGAGCTATCGAATTCAGTTGTAAAAGGTGTGCAGTTACTGATATACCGGAAGTATGTGGTGGAGTCAAAGGCCAAAAGAATAAACAAAACAACAACACATAGGGAATAGACAAAATTTCAGAAAGGCCAACTCCTGATTAAGAAAACAGTTCAAAACTTGCTTAGATATGTTGTGCCATAGTGAGAATACAACAAATTAGGTCTCTCAAAAAGTACTTTAGTTACATCCGATTATCTCAAGGAATAAGAGAGCATTCCACATTAAGAAAACATAAAACATATTAAAACTCTGACAGTTTGAGTAAACATATATGCCTACAACACTTACGATGATAGTAATGGCCCTCGTATTTTCGTCAATCATTATATTACCATACTGCATATCATTGTGGCAAAAGCCAATCTCTTGAGACTCTTTTGACAGTTCCTTTTCCAATAAGTTGATTTCCTTTTCTAGATTACCTAAGGAGAACTCCTTCAGATGTTCAGGAGAGCACAGCCCCTTTGCCTCATTTAGCCACTTTCTGGAAAATTTACATAAATTATTAGTACAAAACAATTTCACTGATAAAATATCATATTACGTTATTGATACCTGAGACGATCCCAGAGATGAGCATTCTTTGTACTGCTGGCTCATCGACACAGCAGTTAGTAATAAATTTAAGTTAATTGGATATCCATCACTCATCATAACTCCGAATTATAAAGAAACAAAATGTGAAAGTACACACTATAACTATATGTAGAAAGAGCAAAAAATTTAAAGAAAAATAAGCATTCAGGTGATATACTTTACATGGCAGAAGTAATAATATATAGATTGGAAAAAAGGAAGTTGACGAAAACAAAAAGGTTAAAGCTAAATGCTGCATTTTTTATAGAAGACTGATTGGTCGTTCACCAAGTAGGAGCAAATGATGAACATGAAATATGAATTTCGTGTCCGAATGTGTTAGTAAGCCACGTATGATTGAGGAATTAAGACGTTTTCTTTTATGGACAAATAACTGCTCTAACTCTACCACTTAACATGGAGCTGTAAAGGCAGCATAGTTGCTGCACATCAGCCATGAATGACCTTATATTGTTGATTAATACCACCGTTAAAATCCAGCGACAAAAAAGAACAACAAAAAAAGAATAGGCATATAAAATAAGCACTTAAAATGCATTAATTAAACTAACAAAGCAGCAAGAAGTCATCTATTACATCCTAAAAGCCCAACCTTTTCAATTGATCTTACCAACTGGAAAAATTAGCATTTGAACAGACACGTATCATGTGTTAGGACCCGGTGGCACTAAACACTTCTTCACAAGTGGGAAAAATAAATGATCAACGAAAAATAAATGACACAAAGAATTTAACGTGGTTCACCTAAAACGTTTAGGCTACGTCCACAAACCCGGCACCAACTTCCACTAAAACTTTTAGTAGGCTTACAAAGAGAGACTTCTCCAATAGTTTGGAGGTACAACAATTTTCCGAGCTCTACCCAAAATAGTGGCGCACACAAAAGTGTTTCCCGAAAATACCCGACTAGTATTTTACTCACTATTTTGTCACTCCCCCTTTAGAAAAACTTCCTAAAGAAAAACAAACTCTCTCTTTCTCTCTAACTCTTATACTTGAGTTATTGAATGTTTTTGGTGTGTTTAAAACAATGACATGAGGAGGTATTTATAGTTTTGAGATAGGGACCAAAAGTGCAAATCTCACCTATCAAGAAGGATCAATTTGCAATATTCCCATCTCACCTACCATTTATTGATGTCATTGCTTACATCAATAATCAAATTGGAGGAAGCTTCTAACAATTCTCCCCTTCCGACTATTTGGAGAGTCTCCTATCCCTGCAGCTTCTCTGCAGAACTCAAATTTACCCTTTGGTACAGTTTTGGTCAACATGTCTGATCCGTTTTCATCTGTATGGATCTTTTCTAGCCGCAACATCTTCTTCTCTAACACATCCCCGATCCAATTATATCTAACATCAATATGCTTGGATCTGGAATGGAATGAGGCATTCTTCGCAAGGTGGATAGCACTTTGACTATCACAAAATAGCTGATAACCGTCTTGCGAAAATCCAAGTTCAGTTAAGAACTTCTTCATCCACAGCAGTTCTTTGCAAGCTTCCGTTGCCGCAATGAATTCAGCTTCAGTAGTTGATAGTGCAACACATTTTTGCAACTTTGATTGCCATGAAACAGCTCCCCCTGAAAAGTTAATCAAGTATCCCTGAAGTTGATTTTCTAGAATCAACATCTCCGGCCATATCTGCATCAGTATAGCCAACCAACACAGGGTTATCTTCTCCAAAACACAAGCATAGTTTGGAGGTTCCTCGAAGATACCTGAGAATCCACTTAACAGCATCCCAATGTTCCTTTCCTGGATTAGAAAGAAATCTACTTACCACTCCTACAGCATGAGCGATATCTGGCCGTGTACAAACCATGGCATACATCAAACTTCCTACTGCTGAAGCATATGGAATCCGCTCCATCTTTCTTCTCTCATCATCTGTTGACGGGCTTTGCTTGGTGCTCAATCTAAAGTGGTTAGCAAGAGGACAACTAACTGCTTTAGTTTTCTCCATGTTGAACCGTTGAAGTACCTTCTCGATGTACTTCTCCTGAGACAACCATAACTTCTTGGCTTCTCGGTCTCGCATAATCCTCATCCCAAGGATCTGTTTTGCTGGCCCCAAGTCTTTCATGGCGAAGAACTTGCTTAGCTGCTCTTTCAAGCTATTAATTCCGGAAACATTCCGGCCAACAATCAACATATCATCCACATAGAGCAATAGGATGATAAAATCATCGTCAGAAAACTTCTGAACGAACACACAATGGTCCGAAGTTGTCTTCTTGTAGCCGTGTTGCCCCATCACCGACTCGAACTTCTTGTACCACTGCCTTGGTGCCTGTTTTAAGCCATAGAGGCTTTTCCTCAATCTACAAACGCAGTCCTCTTTCCCCTTTTGCTGGAAACCGTCCGGTTGCTCCATGTATATCTCCTCTTCCAAATCACCGTATAGGAAGGCGGTTTTCACATCCATCTGCTCAACCTCCAGGTTGAGGCTTGCTACTAATCCCAGCACCGTGCGTATTGAGGTCATTTTCACAACTGGTGAGAATATTTCATCAAAGTCTATACCTTTCCTTTGATTGAAACCTTTGACGACCAATCTTGCTTTGAATCTCGGACAGGAACCGTGTTCATCATGCTTGATCTTGAACACCCATTTATTCTTCAAAGCTCTCTTGCCTTTTGGCAACTTCACCAGCTCAAACGTCTTGTTCTCATGCAAGGATTTCATCTCTTCTTGCATGGCTTCTATCCACTTCTCCTTATGTTCATCATCAACGGCTTCTTCAAAACTGTCGGGTTCTCCCCCGTCAGTGAGTAACACATACTCATGTGGAGAATATCTGGTAGACCGTTGCACAACTCTTCCAGATCTTGTGTGATAAGGAGGGTTGTTGAGGATTGCTGGTTGAGGTTGATCATCCTCGTTTGCATCATCATCACCATTATCCTCGTTACCTTCAGCATCTGCTGGTTCATCTTCATTTGGAAGATCGGGGGCTTCAGGTTGATTATCCTGAACATCGTCTCCAACTTGTCTCGGCACCATTGTTGGAGGCAACTCAAACTCAGCAGAATCATCGGTGGACTTCTCTACTTTGTCAATGTCTTCAATTGTTTGGTCCTCAACGAACACAACATCTCGACTCTTGACGAGCTTCTTCTGCACCGGATCATAGAACTTATAGCCAAGCATGTCTTGACCATAGCCGATGAATACACACTCCCTTGTCTCGACATCAAGTTTGCTCCTTTCATCCTTCGGAACATGGACATAGGCTTTGCAGCCAAATACCCGCAATTTATCATAAGATATATCTCTTCCCGACCAAATCTTTTCCGGAGCCTCGTACTGAAGAGGGACACAGGGTGAATGGTTTAGCACATAGGCTGCTGTAACTAGTGCTTCACCCCAGAAAGCCTTTGGTAACTTTGAATGAGAGAGTAAACATCTGGTTCTCTCGATCAAGGTTCTGTTCATCCTCTCAGCCAAGCCATTCAACTGTGGAGTTTTAGGAGGTGTGAACCGATGTCGAATACCATGCTCTTTACAATAAGCATCAAATTGACCCTGGTATTCACCGCCATTGTCTGTCCGGATGCACTTCAACTTCTTACCGGTCTCTCTTTCCACCAAGGTCAGAAATTGTTTGAAAACTTGAAACACTTGATCCTTGGTCTTCAACGTGTATACCCATGTCTTTCGTGAATGATCATCAATAAAGGTCACGAAATATCGGGCACCACCGAGGGACTTCTTGAAAGGCCCGCATACATCTGAGTGTACCAGATCCAACACGTCTTGCTTTCTGGAAGGAGGGAATCTTTTGAATGAAACTCTGTTTTGTTTCCCAGCTAAACAGTCAGCACACTTCTTCAACTGGATCTGGTTTAGACCTGGTAAGACGTTCTTCTTCACCAAACGCGCCATTGACTTTTCACTCATGTGGCCAAGACGTCTATGCCACAATTTGGTATTGCTATCATTCTCCGCAACATTTATAACTTGTTGGGAGATGCTTACCTGGGTCACGTACAACTTTGACTGCTTCGTGCCCCGCGCCACCACCAATGAGCCTTTCGTGAGCTTCCATTGGCCATTATGAAAGGTATTGCAATAACCTTCCTCATCAAGCTTGCCTACGGAGATTAGATTCAGGCGCATATCTGGAACATGCCTGACATCTCTTAAAAGTAGCTTCATCCCATTCATGGTCTCTAGGCAAACATCTCCTTTGCCTACAACTGTTGAGAAATTGGCATTTCCCATCTTTACACGACCGAAGTCTCCAGGTGTGTAAGATGAGAAGAGTTCTCTCCGTGGCGTTGCATGAATGGTAGCTCCACTATCAATCACCCATGTCGTCTCTTGGGTTGTCAGATTGATAATGTCGTCATCGTAGACAATGTTAAACTCACCAAAGGAGTTCGCTTCATCATCACTGCTTTCTTCGGGTTTCTCGTTTTTGCCTTTGTTCTTCTTCTGGTCATTTTGGAACTGTCGGCAAAATCTTTTGATATGGCCCTTCTTTTTGCAATAATGGCACTCAACATGTGCAAATTTGTTGGATCTACCTCTGCTCTTATCTCTGTTACTCTGGCCCTTGTTTTGACTTCTCCCCCTGGTCGTAACAGCCAACACCTCTGATGAAGAAGATGATCCTCGTGATCGGCGTCTCATTTCTTCATTTAGAATGCCACTTTTGACTGTCTCCATGTTTACCACACCGTTGGGTGCAGAATTGGTGATTGAAACCTTCAAGGTTTCCCATGACTCTGGGAGTGTTGCCAGCACTATAAGAGCAAGTACCTCGTCATCGAACTTTATGCCCATTCCCTACAACTGGTCGACAATCCCTTGTATTTCATTAAGGTGATCTGCCACAGTTGTCCCTTCTACATATTTTACTTGCATTAATTTTGTCATGTAAAATAATTTGTTGTTACCTGTTTTAGAGGCATACAACTCCTCGAGCTTGTTCCATAACGACCTTGCATGTGTCACACCAGAAATGTGGTTGTACACATTATCTTCAAGAAATTGTCGTATGTAGCCGCACACTTGGTTGTGCTCAAATTCCCGGTCCTCGTCTGACTTGTCTTCAGGTTTCTGAGCACTGAACACCGGCAGGTGCATCTTCGTCACGAACAAGAGATCCTTCATCTTGTTTCTCCATAAGTGGTAATTTGTGCCGTTTAGGTTGACCATCTTGCTTGTTCTTGCCTCCATATTTCCGGCGGTGAATAGTAACCGTAGGTATGAATAGTGCCCGTATGGATGAATAGTACCCGTACGTATGAATAGTACCGTGCGTATGAGTTACTTCATTGAACTTACACTACATACTTGTTAGGACCCGGTGGCACTAAACACTTCTTCACAGCGGGAAAAATAAATGATCAACGAAAAATAAATGACACAAAGAATTTAACGTGGTTCACCTAAAACGTTTAGGCTACGTCCACAAACCCAGCACCAACTTCCACTAAAACTTTTAGTAGGCTTACAAAGAGAGACTTCTCCAATAGTTTGGAGGTACAACAATTTCCGAGCTCTACCCAAAATAGTGGCGCACACAAAAGTGTTTCCCGAAAATACCCGACTAGTATTTTACTCACTATTTTGTCACTCCCCTTTAGAAAAACTTCCTAAAGAAAAACAAACTCTCTCTTTCTCTCTAACTCTTATACTTGAGTTATTGAATGTTTTTGGTGTGTTTAAAACAATGACATGAGAGGGGTATTTATAGTTTTGAGATAGGGACCAAAAGTGCAAATCTCACCTATCAAGAAGGATCAATTTGCAATATTCCCATCTCACCTACCATTTATTGATGTCATTGCTTACATCAATAATCAAATTGGAGGAAGCTTCTAACATCATGATTAATAAAGTACATATTAAGTTTCATAGGTAGATTTAGTCATCATATGAAATGAAGGATCATTTGTGTAACGACCCAACGGGTCGTTTTGAGCTCCGGCGCCTCATTCGGCAGTCTGTGGCCATGAGCAGCTTCATTTCAGGTATATTGACTTGTGTGTATGGTCAGAATTAAAATTCAAGAAGTTTGGAGTCAAATCTAAATGAAAATTCTCATTTGAGAGCTTAAAATTGAAGAAATGAACTGAGATTGGAATTTTGAGTAAACGACCTCGTAATTGGGATCCAAAAGTTTCAGCAGGTTCATATGATCATTTCGGACTTGAGCGTATGCCCGGATCGAGTTTTGGATAATCGGAGAGTGCTTTGGCGCCTATTATGGAAGATAGCATTTTAGAAAAAATTGCATCAGTTTGGCTTAAAATGCATTTCAGTGTTATTCATGTCCATTTGGGATTCCGAGACCGGGAGTAGCTCCGTATGGTGATTTTGGATTTGGGAACGCGATCGGAAGTGAATTCGGGGGTCCGTAGGTCATTTTGGAACCGTTTGGCTAAATATAGAAATTTGAAGGTTTTTGAGAAAATTAGACCGGAAGTGAAAATTTTGATATCGGGGTCGGAATGCGATTTTGAATGTTCGGACAAGTCCGTAATGTCGAATGTGACTTGTGTGCAAAATTTGAAGTCATTCCGGAATGATTTTGGTAAGGTTTGAGACACTTAGGCTCTTTTAAGGAAGCTAAGTTGGAAAAGTCAACCGGATATTGACTTATGTGTTAGAGGGCTCGAAATGTGAATTTTATGGTTCGGATAGATTCATTAGGTGATTTGGAACTTAGGAGTGTGTCCGGAATATTTTTGTGATGACCGATGTAGAATTAAATTTGAATTGGCAAAGTTAGCATTTTGGCAAATTCCGGTTGATAGGTGAAATTTTTATCCGGAAGTCGGAATGGAATTCCGAGAGTTGCTGTAGCTTCATTATGTCATTTTGCACTTGTGTGCAAAATTTGAAGTCAATCGGACATGATTTGATAGGTTTCGGCATCGGAAATAGAAGTTGGAAGTTCTAAAGTTCATAAAGCTTGGATTGGAGGTTGATTCATGATTTTAGCGTTGTTTGACGTTGGTTTTCTGAAAATTTTGGGTCAAGCTGTGTTGAAATCACTGTTCCATTGGATTTTATAACTGAACTTGTGGTTTCGATTTCCTGAATCCGGGAGGTGTGTTATTGTTGGTGTTGATTGCTGGTTTTTACTCTGCTGGTCTCTTATTTTTCCTTCTTGTTTCACTCTCCAGGTACACATCCCTGACTTTAGGCATGTAAGAATAGCTTGTGAAGTGTTTGTGATGGAGATATATGAAGATCACAGTCTTTCTGATTAAATGTTTGATGTTCTTTTTGTTCAAATTATTTCTCAGTTGATTGTGTCAATTTTTTAGCCCAGCATGGTTAAGCTGGAATGATGATTTTTTTTCTAAGTCCTACAATGGAATTGTAATAGTATTATTAATAGAGTTACTGACTTCCATGTATTTGATCCTTTAGGCTTTGACTGTTAGAAGGGTAAATTGGTTTTGGATTCAAATAGTAGGATTAGGTTGTCTATCATAAAGCTGCTATGGTTGAAATCAAGCATTACATGTGAAAGTTGAAGTCATTTTTTTATTTCTATTGTGGGTTTAATTATGTTTGAGAATGGCTAAGCGAGGTATTTGGCTAGCAATGTTAGTGGTTTTAAGTTGGCTTGGATATTTATATATGGCGAAATGCATAGTGAAACCCAGCATGTTTAGATACCTAATGTAAAGTTTGAATGAGGTTCAATTCAGTAGTCTCTTTGATTGTCAAGTAACTTTTAAATATCCACATATTGCAATTTTTAAAATCAATTTTCAGAGCTTCAAAAATTTTGTGCGCTAGTCAAGTCACCTCTAATTAGGAGAAATGAACATTGCTTGTGATGCATTGGATTCAAACGCCTGCTCTAGGGTGTTAAAATTGTATTTTTGGGCCATATCGAATTCGATCCCGAAAAGGAGATTGGACATCGTTTACTGATTTTGTTTTGAGTTTAAGCTTCAGCATAAAAATACAAATGAATTCCTTTAGACTTTTCCTTTAATTAAGTTAGACTCTTCAAATAGATTGAGGTGCGCCATGCCGAACAAAAATCTCAATTGTGTGGCCCTCGTTTTTATAACCTAGATATTAAAGTTGATCAATATTCTTAGAAAGGCCTTTAGAGACGTTTTAAAAACACTAGTGTGATTGTGTATACGTCCGCGTAACACAATTACGCTTCTAAAAACAAAACCGGAGTATGCATTCGCGCGGGTTCGGCCCAAATTTTCTTAATAATAATAAAAGCGTTATTAATTGCCAAACGAAATTCCAGTTGAACTTTGGAGGTATGTGGGTAGAGCAGGATTGGAATGGCTTACTAGGTTGTATAATGTGATATTCAAGACTAATAGGATGCCTGAATAGTGGAGGTGGAGTACAATGGTTCCATTGTATAAGAACAAAGGCGATATCTAGAGTTGTAACAACTATAGAGGTATCAAATTACTGAGTCATACCATGAAAGTCTAGGAGAGAGTGGTAGAGATGAGAGTGCGAAGGATGGAGTCCATCTCAGACAACCAGTTCGGGTTTATGCCGGGGCGATCTACCACAGAAACTATCCATCTTATTAGGAGGATGGCAGAACAGTACAGGGATAAGAAGAAGGATCTCCACATGGTGTTTATTGATCTAGAGAAAACGTATGACAGGGTTCCTAGGGAGGTCTTATGGAGCTTCTTAGAGGTTAAAGGGGTTCTGATAGCCTACATTAGGGTGATTAGAGACATGTATGAAGGAGATAAGACTTGGGTTAGGACAGTAGGAGGTGATTCTGAGCATTTTCCAGTTGTTACGGGGTTGCACCAAGGGTCTGCACTCAGCCGTTTCCTATTTGCCCTGGTGATAGATGCCATAACGCATCATATTCAAGGGGAGGTGCCATGGTACATGTTATTTGCTAATGATATAGTCCTAATTGACAAAACACGACGCGGCGTCAACAAAAGGCTAGAGGTTTGGAGACATGCCATTGAGTCTAAAGGTTTAAGGTTGAGCAGGACAAAGACGGACTCGCGTGCAAATTTGGGACGGGGCCGACGGAAGCGGGAGTGGAAGTGAGGCTTGACTCTCAAATCATCCCTAAGAAGAGTAGTTTCAAGCACTTGGGGTCAGTTATTCAGGGGATCAGAGAGATCGACGAGGATGTCACACACCGTATAGGGGTGGGTTGGATGAAGTGGAGGTTAGCGACGGGAGTCCTGTGTAACAAGAAAGTTCCACCATTACTAAAAGGTAAGTTTTATAAAGAAGTGGTTAGGCCTGCAATGCTGTATGGGACCGATTGTTAGCCGGTTAAGAACTCACACACCCAGAATATGAAAGTAGCAGAGATGAGGATGTTGAGGTGGATGTGTGGGCATACAAGGATAGATAAGATTAAGAATAAAAATATTAGAGAGAAGGTGGGCGTAGCCCCCACATAGGACAAGATGGGGGAATCAAGACTCAGATTGTTCGAGCACATTCAGAGGAGGAGCACTGATGCACAGGTGAGAAGGTGTGAGCGACTAGCTGTGATGGGCATGAGAAGAGGTAGAGGGAGAACTAAGAAGTATTTGGGAGAGGTGATAAGGCAGGACTTAGCGCGTCTTTAGGATTATTGAGGACATGGCCCTTGATAGGGGATTGTGGAGGTCGAGCATTAAAGTTGTAGGTTAGGGGGAAATTATGGATATTTTCACAGGGCACTAGAGTGAGACTAGCTAGTTATGAGGTAATCATAGGAGGCTACTGATCAGCTACCGATACAGGGAGTTATTTGTTGGATATTAGTATACTTTTCATCTATTTCGTATTTCTTATATTGCTGCTATTTTGTTATTTTGTGTTATGTTGTGTATTTTATATTATTTTTAGTGTGAGTTTATTTATAGTACTAACTTATTGTCTCTTGTTGATGTCTAGAGCCGAGGGTCTCCTGGAAACAGCCTCTCTGCTCCCT